>CALNXI010003156.1:18241-52362 GCA_942486025.1 Porites evermanni
GGTGCAAGTCCATTTAAGCATTTAAATACCATGGTAGCATCCCTAACCTCAAGTTGTTTAACAATTGGCAGCCACTGTAACTGCTTAAGAATAGGTGTAACATGATCAAATTTCCTCGTTCCAGAAACTATCCGGGCTGCAAAATTTTGCACTGTCTGTAATAGCTCGATGTTTTTCTTGGTGGTATTAGCCCATACTGATGAACAGTACAATAATTTACTGAATACGAGAGAATTAATTATAGTAATCAACGTACGCCTATCAAACAGGTATTTTACGCGATTTATTTGACAAAGGCTACCTATACATTTCGAAGTTAATTGAGTTATATGTTCGTCGTACGTTAAATTACAGTCCATTGTAACCCCCAGGTTTTTCGCAGACTTAGATGATGTAATCTCCTTGCTGAGTAGTGTAATGCTTAGATCATCTGGTATCTTCATCAGCAACTGCGGAGTCCCCAGAACCAGAAGTTTTGTTTTTTCCGGGTTAATGAGTAGACTGTTTTTACAACAGCATGTGGCTATGTTCCTAAGATCTTCTGTCAGCTGAGCTGCGGCTAAGGTGGCATCACGTACAGGAAATGAGAGGTATAACTGTGAGTCATCAACATAGCACTCTAACGACCCTACCTTAGGTACAGATGGTAGATCGTTGATGTAGATATTAAACAATGCGGGGCCCAAAATTGAACGCTATATGAATCTGCTCAAACCTCTCTAAGATTAATAACAGGAGTAGAATGAGCTTTGAATAGTAATTGTTACGAGTTATTGATGATTATAGTTTATTAAACTTCAGGCTTTATGCTTCAAATGAAGTTCGATAAATAAGAGTGAGCAACATTCGAAACCACGACCGCAAAGCATACTCGAGGACAGGCATTCTGTGAAAGGAGAAAATTTTCTGAATCAACCATATAGTGACTCTCAGTATAACAACCAATTTTAACGAATTATTCCGATTTTATTCAAAGTCTATGCAAATTAGTGTGAGACCCAGCATTATGCCCAATACATCAAGCAACAACGACCCCTCTCCCTCCTTTCCTGATTTGTTCTAAAGATCAGGGATTATGACAACAATTACAAAGCAAGTGACGCAAACGTCCTGCCCCTTTGAAATCAGTAAACTCATTCACACACTGCCGAAGAAGAACTTACCTCACTAATGAAATCTTCTTGGAATCTTACGTGAAGGACAGGGGTAGCAGACAATTGTTCTGATTCTTCTGTAGCGGTAGTAACTGTGGTGGCTCTACTATTTCCTCTGCGGACTCCGTAGAACATGAAGGTTCGTGAATCTGAGGCTCCGGGTGAGACGTGGACGCCAGTCCGGGATCTTGTACTTCGGAATCCGCGTCAGTAGAACCTACAGTTCTTAGATGGTCACCATGGCATTGTCTACAAACCCCTGCGTACAAGAATAAACCTAAAATGAGTTTTGGTAGCATTATGGTTTGTTAGTTTATGGTAACAGGCTGGATAGAACAAACTGTTTGGAACTTTTCCCAAGCAATAAACGGCTTGCCTACATCCATTTAGGCATTCTAATATTTCCTAGAGGGAGGGATTTTACCAAGCTAGATTCTAAATAGGCTTGTGCCGCCATTCCTAGTCAAAAGAGGGCCCCTGTTGGAAGTATTAGTGATTGGTGCTGTAGAAAATACTAGAAGTCCGCGCGATGTGGTAGGCCAGCGTAGGCCATCAGTAAATGTATAATTAGCGGCAATTCCAGTGCGGATTTTAAACAAAAATCTGATAATTTTTCAGTGAGGCGCTTATTTTCACGCCCCGTTCTAGAACACTCATTCTTAATTGACACCGGGCTCTATATTAAAAGGCCTGGCCCTGAGGTTTCGCCAAAAAAAAATCTGTATAATCACTGTAGCTTTTGAGAGAATTGCCCTATCCCCCGCCCCTCCTGGAGAAAAATGACCGATTAGAAGCAGGAACCTATAACTATGGGCTACCGTTAGAACGTAACTAGCTAAGATACAAAAAGGAAAACAACGGAAGGGCAAATTGACCTGGTAAATTTAAAAATAGATTAAAACTCTTGTAGATCAAAATTCACCACACAATCGCTTATTTGTTTGTTTGTTTGTTATTCTTTTGCGAAATAAATATCATACCCTATAACTCATAATTAATTTCTTACAAGATCTTCCATCCTTCCCCCCAACTCCGCCAAAAAAAAAGAAAGACAAAAAAACTCCTTTCCACTTGTGTATGTATTAATAAAACAATTGACTAAACTTGTGTATTAGTCAATCATTTGCCCCATGTAAGGGAATCCGGATTCCGGAATCCTAGAAAATTTTGCTAGTGGAATCCGGAATCCCACTAATGATTGAAAAAGAACCCAAGTCCCCTGACAAATACTGGAATACAGTGATTGGAATCCTGTCTTGATTCCCTTACATGAGGCTTAATCATCAAGAAACCAAAGCATGTATAAGTACCGTATTTACCTTCAGTGATCACGCTTACCTGAGCCTACGGGAACCAAAACGTCCCACGTTTCCTTTATCTCTTTCGACATTTTCAAGTTCACCCCTCTGGACACTTTACCCTTACGGCGACCATGAAGCGGATGCTGGCATTTTCTTGAAGGACAATACTTTGCTCCAAGTAAAACGCGATGCTTTGGGCAAATAACCATATCCTTACCCTCCTCGTCAAACAAACCGACACGAGCAAGTATCAGCTCTCTCTCAGAGGCTACACATGATTGTGTTGTTTGCAATTCTCTCAAGTGCGCCTTTACATCACTGACGCAAGAATTCAAAGGAAAAAACTGTGTACGATCGGGGTATCTAGTTGATACGTCACACTCACTGGTACAGTGCACGGCAAAAGAGCACGAAAACTGCGACATCGTTTTTAACGAGAGACCTTTTCACCTCTACATCCTATACCTCTAACCGATCGGCGCATGTGAGGAACACTTTGAAATATCCATGCGCGTGCACGCTTTTTCCAATCAACGGTCTATTTATAGAAAGCGTGTGAATCTCAACACTGGGCTGTTAGGTCTATTACATATCCTAAGCCCGAATTCAACATTTACGATCGCCAAACCTTTATACATGTAAAAACTCCGTTTTTAAAGAAGAAAATAAAACAACTCAATTCGTTCGCGTCAATTTGTATTTTTAAAGCGAACGTTTGTTCTGTTTGTAGTTATTATGGAAAATCGAATCAAGCTATCAAATTACAAAGATGTATGCGCTTGCCAGGAAGTAATTCCCAGGGATAAGAAAAAAAGAAGCGTTTGGCTGCTTTTCTCCTTTTTTTCTCCTTTTCAGGCGTATTAGGCAACCGACTTGAGTCGCAAGCAAATCAATTTATTTTCAGAAAAGGGAATTCTTTTGGATAACGTTTTCTGTATCAAGATGCAATGTGGCGTGCAAGTTTCAAGCAATTGTACTATTCCTTTACCAGACGAACAAAAGCAAATTTTATTATACAATCATTCTAAAGTTCAAATACAGACAATGTAAGCATTTGGATAGTGTTCTGTGACTCAGGTGTTTGACTTAGCGAAGAGTAAATTTCGTCACGAAGTTCACTTATACAATAATAGAGGTCATCATAAGACCTCCGATTCTTATTTTCATGGCTTAGGACAAACTAAAGCTTTTGAATTGGTTCAATTTCATTAAAGTTTATAGTGTGTAACCATTTTGAGGCATTTTCTGTCTGTTGCTACGTTATCATTACCGAATTAGCGCACTGTAATGAAAGGAAAAAAAAAAGATTGACGTGGGTACCCTGTAGTGGGCCCTTTTTTTATTTAGGCAATTAGATAGAAATGGTTCTATTTCATTAAAGTGTATGGCGTGTAATCATTTTGTGGCATTGTCTGTACGTTGCTGTGCGATAATTACCGAATTAGCGCGTTATAATGAAAACAAAATTGACACTGGTACCCTGTGGTGGACGACGTGTTTGCAGTCTTCCTGTGGAATAATTAAATGAGTGCCCAAAGATTTTTTTGCAAATATTATTAGTATGAAGTCCCGTCTTCTAGACGGTATGCTCCGTTTTCTGAAGCATGCTCCGGCATTGGAGATATTTTGGCCTAAACTTTGGATATTTCAACAGTTTTCACTATTGGGTGAGAGGGGGGGTCTTGGCTGAGATGACTTGTGTCATAGGAACTTGTCGTAGAAGAACGAAACAGTTACAATAAATTGTCTTTGGGTAGGATAACATTCACTGAAAATATGAAAAGATTTGATGGAATTCTTTTAGCAGTAGAGCTTTAATACTTTCTACCAATTTTTAGGTGTTTTTTGGTCATTTTTTTAAAAAAAAAACAAGGGGGTGGTCAACTCCCCCCGGTTTCGACTAAATTTCCTTAAACTTAGAGTGAAGTAGTTTTGGGTGGACCCCTTCAAACTGGCCAAGTTTCATGGAAATCGGTTAGATGGCTTGTGCCGCCCCTGCCTGGTCGTATCGTTGATGCACTCTTAAGTCGGTTGGTAAATTTTACTTTTATCCTAAAAAACGTAGTACCTGCAATCGAGGCATATTTGACATAACCCCCACAAGAATAAAATTGTAAAAATAAGTTTGGAGTCATTTTGAAAAAAACAAAATGAAGTTGAGACCTCTTAAAACGCGAAATTTAAATACCCTTATTTAATAGTTGCCTATTGAGAGCACGAGAATAAAGCCCCTCGAAATAATGTCACGCCACAATCTTAAAATTAAGTAACAGCAAAATTATGTACCAATAAGGTAGCTACGAAGACAATGTATATTCTTGACTCCATAGAAGTTAAGAATCATATAAAATTGCTAAAAGTAACCTTTTTCTCGATGTATGTGGCCAGTTTCTGACGAAGAAATTCGAAACTTGGGCGAAATCCAGGCTCTTGTTGCCAGCATCTCTCCATCAGATGGTACCTGAAAGTTGAATAGAAAATCAAGATCCTCAAAATCTTACATTGAGTTTAAAACAAAAGCATTACGAGATCAATGTCACCAAACGATCGTTTCCAGTCAATCTTGCTTCGCAGTTCTCTCTTCCCAGAGCTCCGAGAGGCTACCAGTTTCCTTTGGGAGGCTAATAGGAAACGTTATTTAGTTGGCGGAGAGCACTTTTTGTTAAAAAAAAAAAAAAATGGGGTCTAGAGGGCTGGTCTTCTGGAGGTCCTCAATGTTGGTATTTCCAGGGATTTTTTCGACCTATTTTACCAGAACCTTTTCATAATAACTACAGGCCCCACATCCTTGAGATTTCCTTATAATTAAATAGCTTTAAACCATTTTGACGGGTATTTAGTTCACCAGGTAGATATTTTTTTCTGCTCTTGGTCTTTTATAATGATGTCAGGCCTGTTAATTGAATTTGATTTCTTTTTTGGTATTAACCGCCATGTCCCAGATGACAGTACATGTTTCACTTTCATTTTCTGTTATTTGTCTGCCACTTTGATGCTGTACTCTTTGCAGATATTCCAGAGGATGTAAGAGGCGGTCTTGTCGTGTCTATATATGTACTCGGATTTTTCTAATTCAGGGCAACCACTTGTCATGTGATCGGTGGTTTCTTTGTAGCGGTGTCAAAGTCTGCACATTGGGTAGCTATATTATTATAACAGTAAAAACGTTTTGAATGCCAAAAGTGAGACAATAACCACACCAGGAATCTCAATAACCATTAAAAACGAGTAGGAGGTACCAACTGTACTTAAAACTGCCTAAGAAGTTAAAAAGTTCAAGTTTCTTTAACAATACTAAATATGATTATTCTTGCGTCCTTGCATCTTTTCTGTTTGCTTTGACCTAAGTGTTCTCGGCATAAACTTGCACATCCCAATAAGCTTTAGCGCGCTTTTTTTCGTATACTGGTTTTGCTACAGCAAAAGAAAACCATGGGGGAACGGATGTCGATCAAACCTAGTTTTTTGCAGCTCAAAAAATAGGATCTTTAACATCGAGTTTTGTCAAGCAAGGTATTTGGTCTGCGCCAGAGCTGAGCAGCAGGCAAGCACGTGCGACGTGGAATCTTAGGATTTGTTACACATTCTGCATGTGACATCAGGTGATAGATTCAACCCCGTTCTTCTTTGTTAATAAACTTTCGTTGGAAGGAGCTGCTTGTACAATATCTGTGTGCTCGCGATGGTACTAGAAGGCACTGATCTCCAGGCTGCTTGCCACTCAAAACGGTCATCCTCCAAATCGTTGTCATTCCACCTTGTTGCCACTAGCTTTGCTTGGCAGTTCTCACTTTTAGCTACTTCCATTCGCTTTCTTAATTCTTCCTTATAACATCTCCCAATTGACGCTCCATCCACTTTTCTGCGGTCTCATTTTTTTTTTGCAACAGGATGTGCGAACTTAAGTTAATTTCCACACCCAGTTCCTGGGAATATTTCTTAGCATCTTCAATTAACGCTCGTAGACTACTTCCCTCGGCTTTCTCTTCATACCTTTTATCCACCTGCATCACGGGGTATGGATTACTGTACAGCTTGACAGCCGCCTTAATCTTGGTCAATTTATATTCTTCCTCCAGTGACTTAAGGCCTCTTCCTCCAAGTTACCTAAGGAGGTACATCAGCTCTGTTGATCCTAAGGGGTACTTGCCTCAGCTTTGGACAATCACCTTTCTTACTTCTCTATCTTCTCTGTATGTTTCACTTGTATTTCTCAAGCATATATCGGATACAGCTCTCAATGCTCCAATCACAATTGACACCGCTGTTACTTTGTTCAGCTTCAACAAATTTCCTATTTCTTCGCAGATTAGACAAGTTAATAATTCTCAATTTTTTACATTTCTTTGTCTTTTTCTCATGCACTTCCAGGGATAGCAATGTCGATGATCTTGGCCTCCTTCGCCTACTTATCAACGAAGATGATGTCCGGCCTTCTATCTTTAACTATCATATCATACTGTACATTAAAATCCTACAGAACTTTGAAATCCCCATTTTCCACCACTCGCTCTGGGATATGTATGTATCACTGATCTTCCTGTTCCAGTTAAGCCTTCCCATACATTTACCAGGGTCTTTTTCCGCAACCACTGCCATGTTCTCCCCCAATCCACTTCCCTCATGTCCCTGACATATTACCCATACATTTTTTCTTACCATCTGTTTTCCATTTCTCTCTTTTTATTCTTGTTACACTCCCTAGCATCCCATGCCTCATTTACCGTCACTGTTCCTCTCCCACCTACTTTCCTAAGTAACACCTCCTCGGAATTCTTTACCTAACAACTAGAATTGTTTTTTTCCCCACTGACACAAACTTCGCGGCTAATGAGTCCTCTATTGGTATGAAATTATCAACTGCATTACCCCTTCGCGGATCTTTTTGACAGAGCAAGTTTATTGGCAAATATTATCACTTGTTTACTCCCTAAAAAACATGTGACATCGCTTTTATCCCGTTAGTCCTTATCACTTGCAATGATGGCTTGCAGGGGCGTAGCCAGCCCATAGACCTGCAGGCCCTGGCCTACAGACGTTTGCCGGTTTGATCACTCTATCGCTTGTAATAAATTGTGGGTTGTTGGGGTCAGCTAAGAAGCCTTGAGCTCAAAGTGTTGGTAAGGTCAGTGCGTACTAGTCATGCGTGCTATTTTCAGGATATGTGGAAATGAAAATCAGGCGCCCAGGCCTACAACTAGTCAAAAAGCTGGCTACTCCCCTGGCGTGTAAAAACACGGTTGAGATGGTCCAAAAGAGAGCTGCACGCTGGGTTCTAAATCGCTTCGACCGCAAAGATAGTGTAACCGAAATGCTTTCAACCCTGAAATGGTAGACACTATAAAGTAGTCGAACCATAGCACGCCAAGAAGATGTCAAAATACAATCAGCCGGCCACTCGTACTCAACTTGCTCCAAAGAGTACGCTTACACACAGCCAACAGCCATTAGGGATTACTACAAGTACTCTTTCTACCCAAGGACAATTACAGAACGGAATCCAATCCCAGCGGAAACAGCATTGTCCAATTCACTGAATGCTTTTAAAGATGCAATTTCAACATTTATTATCCCTTCATTACTTTACGCTTAGACACTTAGACATTTCTGTTTATACTTTTTAGAGTGTTCTAAAATGCTTACTATTGAGCGACAGACCTAAACGGTAACAAAATAATAAAATAAAATAAAATAAATAAGGTATATTAATCAATATGCGTAGTAAATAAGTCTATGACGTGAAACGTACAGCGTATTGTCGACATGTTCGGGCTTTGGCATGTGGTAACCATTTTTAATTTCCGCAATTGTTTTGGCTTCTGACCAGCCTGGATATGGAATACCTCCTGTGAATTGGCAAAGATGTACATTTCGTCTTTCAGTCTTGAACATATTACTCGATTTTCAGCTTTTTTGAATTAGAAACGTAATACATTTTTACTTGCAGATTATTGAACGAAAGTTTAGAAACAGAAACGAAGTTGCTAAGGAAATTAATCACCAGTTGGAATGTTCATTCTGGAAATTTTATAGTCATGGCCTACCGATAAACGATTACAGTCACACTTCCTTGATACGTACACCAGGGGGATAGAGCTACGTACTCGCAATACAAGAGCGTCATGGTAGAGATTGCATGGAGGTTTTCGTCAGGATCGCGACAACTGTCTGTAATACAGAGTTTAAAGAGATGTCGCCTGTATTGCGGAGGTCAGCACGGAAAGGTTAGACTGTATTAGTTCACTTTAGACTAATGATTTTCATGTATTGCATTTACATATTTGTGGGATTCACAATTGCTTAAATTATATCTGTCCCCGTAGAATTATCTCTCTGTCTCAGATACCACGTAAGGGACTTTTAGCTGCGGGTGCGAGTGAAACTATCTCATTTTACCCTTTTACTCTTATTAGTTCCCGCTCTGAAGGTAACTCTAGGAATAATATTACTGTGGAGGAGTGATCAACTATCGGAAGCGGACATAGGAAGTCCCATTTTAATTTTCTGCATACTATCTAGAGCGATCTTTACAAAATTAAATTTTCTACAAATTTTGGTGGAAAAAGTTAGAAAGGTGAAAATCTTTGTGTTGAAGCCAAAACGTTTTAATACGTCACCTACCAATGGTGAATATCTCGTACAGAACGACTCCATATGACCACCTGCCACCAAACAAAAACATAATCAGAAAGAATGCTTGTTGCTTGATATTTTGTGGTGTTCTGTAAACTACTATTTTCTGAGTTGTTCAGTTATGAAACAATAATGACTTATGCTTTAGTGATGCTTGAAAGCAATCCTTTTTGGAGAAATAATCCTTTCAATGTACGCTGTTACCTTTCAACGAAAAAATACATATCAGATTTTTGGCAGCAGCTAATAATGGATCGTGAGGATGATCATGTTAATACGCAGTTTCAACTCGCCGTCGGCTTGCACAGCGGTCAAAAAACCTTCCTTAAGCAACCACCCAAACCGACAAGATTTAGGTGAGAAAACTGATTTTCTTACTTGGATAGGTAGACGGAAAGGGAATTTCGACCGTAAATTACAAAGGACGCAGGAAGTAAGAAAAGAGAGAGTTTATCATATTCAGCACCTGCCCCGTGCTTCCGTCATTATTAACAGTGCTATCATCTTATTCTGTTAAACATCTTGCTGTAATTGCTTTCTGATTAACTCGTTTGTGTTAAAACATACACGTCACTGTTGGTGGAAAGTTCTGCAGGATTTCCGTAAAGAATCTCAGGTGCCGTCCACTTAACAGGGATGCAACCCTATGATAGCAAAGAGATAAGAAAGAAACATTCACATATGCTGTTGTTTTACATAGGTCTACTAGCTTTACCTAGCTAGGCTGAAATTGTACTTTCTGGTCTAATTTTAGATACGAAAGACAACCGTAAATTGAAGTTAGGTTATTCAGAAATTGGATTGTGCAAACTGTTTTATCGTTATATTTCTTTTTTCTCACCAGTTTGCTTATGCCAAAAGTAGCGTGCTGGGTAGCCATTTTTTTGTTTCTTTTCTACCAAGACTTAAGTTGAAAAAGAAAAGTACAGAATATAACTGTGTTGAACTCAGGAGAATTATTAAAGAAATAATGACACAGGATAAGTTTGTGCCAGTTTCATAGGTGAAGAAGAAGAAAACTTGAAGCGTTTCAAGTTTGTAATTTTATTGTAGCGGTTTATAGAACCTGATACAGTCATGAAAAATTTACTTGGAGTAGCTACTTCTAGCTTAGTTAAAGGGGCGGTTTCCTTTCCATTGAGACTACTAACTGTTGGACTGGAAAGAGACTCTTAATCTTTTCTTCAACATTACTGGCGCGTGTTTTGCTCGAGGGACTTAAAAATAAGGGGCTCCTCTTAGTCTACTAAAATTCAATCCTACCAAACTGTCCCTTTAACTGAATTCGGATTATACTTTAGCGAGAGCTTCTGTTTCCGTCAAATTTGTCAATAAATCTATCAGAATAATTAATTTAGCGTTTAACAAAGCGCTAGAGTTTGATAGGTAAAATTCGCGTACCTTTTTTGCATTGCCGTGGCCATACTTGAAGCTTTGATATGATAACCCAAAATCGGTAACCTTGCAAACAAAGTTTTGATCAAGAAGGACGTTCCTTGCCGCCAAATCACGGTGAATTATCTAAAAATAAAGACATGTTTAATGGTCCTAACTAACAGAAACAAATTTGATCACTTCTTTTCAATAATTCTTAGTCTCTAAAGATGCGAGTATGGAGGAGGTTTGTTTGGGAATATATCTTGTAATCGACAGTCTCTGCAATAAAATTTTAACCTTTTACAGTCCCTTGACAGAGGGACCAATACTTTTGATATTTTAATCGCTAGTAAGCGACCGCCCAAAAGGCGAGGACTTAGTGGTCGCTTATGGGAAGTGGTCTTCTACAAGAATCGAACCACAGGGTGTCTCTTCCAAGGTGAGTTCCGGACACGTCTAAAAATAATTCATTGCAAGCAATTTCTATTTCGCAAAATATGTACTTCTATTTTGTTTCTAATAGCTCTTCTTATACTCTTCGTATCAAGGAACGTACAGCGAACATACACATCAGACCATGCGTCAAGCGGTCACTTACAAGAAGTGGTCGTCCATGAGAGGTTTGAACTAAAAAGCGTTGACCGTGCTTTGGATAGGCGGTCGCTTACGACATGTGGTCGCATATGGAGGTTGACTGTATCATAATACATTGCACTCATCTGTCTTATCACTGTCCAAGATATATCGCCTTTATCGACTTGACCAAGGCCTTTAACCTAGTCATCAAAAAGGGTCTATTCACTCTCCCGCAGAGGATGGGATGCCCCCCCCAAGTTCCTAAGGATGATCACGTCTTTCATCAGCTCAACCTCAGACCCCTTCCAAATCAAGAGCTGAGTGAAACAGGGCTGTGTACTCGCTTCCACACTCTTCTGCATGTTTTCTTCCTACTGCTGTCTTACGCCTTCAGCCAGAAAAAATAAATGGTGTGTACCTTCACACCACAAGCGATGGAAACCTTGCACGTCTCCGAGCAAACACTAAGGTTCGGAAAGTACTGATAAGACAGATGCTGTCTTAACCGCACACAGCGATCTCATCAGCCTCGAGTTCGAGTTTGGTATCACCATCCGTCTCAAGAAGACCAACATCCTTGGCCAAGAAGTCAGCAGCACCCCAAGCATGTTCATCGGCGACTACACTCTCAAGGCGGTGGAGGACTTCAGTTACCTTGGTTCCATCATCTCCAGCAACCTCTCCCTAGACACTGAACTGAACAAACGAACTGGCCAAGCCGCAGCAGTACTGGCACTTCTCAGAAAGACGATCTGGGACAACACCATGTTGACCATCAGCAACAAGATGAAAGTATACCAGGCCTGCGTGCACACTACTCTATAGTAGCAAGACCTGGACCCTCTACTCCTACCAAGACTTTCCACCTGCGCTGCCTCAGAAGGATTTTAGGCATCACCTGGCGAGACTGTGTCCCAAACAAGGATGTCGTAGCATAGGCGAGATTACCTAGCATGTTCGCCTTGTTCAATCAGAGACGACTAGGCTGGCTTGGCCAAGTAAAACGCATGAAAGACGGACAAATTCCTAAGAAAATACTGTGCAGCAACCTTACCACTGGAACTAGACCGGTAGAAAGGCCTAGCCTTCGCTTCAAAGTTGAAGGCAGGCAATATCAACCCTACACATTGGGAAGCTATAGCTGCAGACCGAAATCACTGGAGGCTTGCTGAAAAGACAGGCGGGTGAGGAGAGGAGAAAAGAGCAGTGGGGTGGGAGGACAGAGCACCCGCAGAGCTAAGTACGGAGTTCATCTGCAACAACTGTAACAGAACCTGCCAATCCAGAATCGGACTGGACAGCCACAGCAGGCGCTGCAACTCAACCACCGACTAAACTTTGGCGCTGATTCCATTGTCTCCCGAGACAGACGGATGCAAACAATTATCTAAGAGCCTACAGTTAATTTTGCAAATCATCGCAACCTATAGATTAGTTTGTAATAGAGCGTATTCACATAACGTGATATTTTTCACGGGAAATTTGAGTCGCCATGTTGGTGCTCCACATTTTCCAACATGGCGGAACATCCTCGCTAAGATTATGCGAACACGCTCGATCCTCACGTGAAAAAATTTTACTTTGAGAAGATTTCTTGTGTTGGAATCGATCCTATCCCGATACCAGACAAAACATACGATCCAGAGTGCCTGTCTCGTGTCGAATCCATGGATCTACTGTCTTTTTTGGTGCTCGACACGAGTTATCACAGGAAGGAACAATTTAAGGCTTACAGATACCAGAAACCAGTCAAAGGGCTCTAGCTTCTATCGTCACGGGGCTGGTAGGCATCAATTACCAAGCAGCATGTCAAACCAACCCAGCACAGCCATCACAATCACTTATTGAAACAATTTGTTACCCAAACATGGTTGTAAACATGAAAGTGTTGCTATTGAAGCTTATGAAAAGGTCATGAAGGAAAAGCACATCAACTTTCAAGTAACAAAATGTGGCACGTTTATCAATTAACAGTATCCATGGTTGCATGCCACACCTGACTTTTTTTGTAGGTGTGATTGCTGTGGGGATGGATGCGAGGAGGTTAAATGCCCTATTGTTTGAAGGATACAGACTTAAAGCAGTATATTAACAAATACATCTCTCGTTTGAAGTCAGAAAATGGAGATGCAAGTCTAAAGAGGAAACATGCCTACTATTACCAAACCCAACATAAAACAACAAATATTCACTGCTGGGAAGCCTTACTGTGACTTTGTTGTTTGTGCTTTTAAGGAGCAAATTGATCTCTTCTGTAAAAGAATTTTGCCTGATGTCAGCCACTGGCACTCTGTTGTTTCCAAACTTACTTACTTCTGGAGATACCGTGTGCTACCAGAAATACTGGGAAGGTGGTATATTCAAAAGGTCATCACCTGATCCCAGTTCTGCTTGTTTTGCAGGCTGGCGACTGGAGGCACAAACCAAGCATGCCACATTTCTACATCTCATTTATCTTGTTTGAAAATTAAAAAAGTACCTAGCAAGTGGTTTTGTCCCTTGTGCCAAGAAAACACTAGCAGCCAGAAATGAGAAATCAAAATGTAAACAGACAAGAGATATTTTGGATGAAGCTCTCAAATTAGATTTTATTTGGACGTACAAACAGAAGGCATTGTGTTCAGATAAACTGCTGAAATGCTATGACCCATTTTGTCAAAGTGGAAAGTTTTTTACATACTTACCAAGAGCCACCCAGAGGGAGGGAAGGGCTGGGAGCAAGAAGTACTGGGGCCCTGAAAAAGCCCTAAGCCCGCCCCACATACGATTAGCAATGGAGACTGCTGGCCAGCATTGTCTCGTGTTTAACCTCGCCTAAATTACATTTAGCCACGTTAAAAATCTAGTGTATTGAAAATGTTTCCTACATTTTAGACAACGTAAGGTACATCTTCAATTAAAAAATTTTTGAAGAGAAGGAATTTGCTTTGTTAAAGAGAAAATAATATAGTTGCTCAATGGACCTGCATATTGGAAAGGAATAATCTATTCAAAAAGTAAGTCTGAAATGAATTTAACGCAATAACTAACCTGATAACTTCATTGATCACTAAGTTCTTGATTGACAAACATCAGCCATGTGCAGTAGCAAAATATTCACACAAGTGATAAGAAACCGCATATTGATCTCACCAGATGGTCCTATTGATGCTTAGGCTAAGCTCATTTGTGTTACCCTTGTGCCTTTCAGTCAAAAAGAGCATAAATTTCCTATAGAACTCACCCGGCTTGCACTTAAGCTTAGTGGCTTGCTCTTTCAAATATGTCCTTATTGCCTTTTTCCGACAACATTTTGTAACACTTCTCCAGTACTGCGATAAATTTATGCATGACACCACTATGTTTTGTATTGTTTCGCTTCATTCTACATTGCCATGCTTTTGTGAAGTATTATTATGTGAAGCCAATACAATACAATGCCATACATAACTTTTTCGGAGTATTTTAAATTAAACAACAATTCTATCTTGCTAATGTTCACAAAGATATAAATGTCTTACAAAAGCTGATGAGCTTACTCAAAGGGAACAATAGATGGGGAAAGATTTGTAAGGGCTCCACAAACCCTGATCATCCTGTCAATAGGTGGGATTTTTTCAGTTTTCTCTGAACATGTCAAATAATTTATTGGTAGTGTTCCCTGCCGGATAGAATACTTTTGTCACGCTCAAAAATGTTTGTGCTCTTGCTAGAAGATTTGAAGGTCGCTCTATAAAGATTTCAAAACAGTCAATAATAATGGTGTTTTTTTTCCAAATGAGAACTGAAAAAAAAGAGGCATTGTGTGCCAGAGCTCATCTCGTTCAGGACATCTGATGATAGGGGAAATCCTGATATTCATCACAGTTAACCAGGTGGAGAAGGGTCTTGAAACAGGAGAAAGAGAAACCCCACACCTATAGGCAAGGTCTTGTACAGGAACATTCAACCTTAATTTCATTAATACCAAAAAAAAAATTCTTGAAACAAAGACAAGCTTTTACTCCTTCGTTTGACGAACGGACTGATGAAAGAAAACGTTGCTTTGAGCAAATTAAAACCCGACAAACCAGCGTAAAACCTCACTCTGTCATCATGATTAGCAAAATATTCCTCAGTAAATGGTTGCAGAACAGCTTGCTTAAATAAATATTCAAATTCATTCGTTTGAGTTGCAGCATTTTGGGTTTTTACCCTTGATTCTGGTGCTTGAGTTTCAGCATTCATTGTTTTCTGGCCATGACTGCCGTATAAATAATAATTTTTCCTTAGTTTCTTACTCTTTGTCATCAACATTGAAAGCCTGGGCTTCGGGCTTGGTCTCGTAGAATATCTCATCAGCTGTTTCCCCTGTATCATCTAATCGTTTCATTATCTCTTCTACCTCCTTTTCTGCGATCTCTGCTCGACGTTTGCGTCTTCTGGCAACTCTGTGGGCTCGAGCAGCTGCTTCTTCAGGATCTTGAATGCCCAAGATGGATGTTGGGGACCTAGCTTCTCCTGAAACCAAATGTCGGCTGCAGACCCGAACGCGTTATAAAATATCGTCAGTTAAGTCATCTCTACTTATCGCAGAGATCCACATTCCTCTTCGCTCAGAGGTGAGCTCTTCGGTGTACTTTCCTGGATTGACTATAACACGTGGGACACGAAAAAGTCTTACTTTTTCGATGTTAGACCGCTTCTTCCTTGTTTTGTTCCCACAGCTAATGACAAGGCACAGGACCATAATGAAAACAATATAAATATTACCCTAACGTCTTCTCACAACTGTAAAATCTGCTCTAAATATTGCTGTCACGCTACTGAACGCCGTTTACGATGGAACCATGACGATATAGAAATTTGGTCACGTGAGTGAATACGCTCTATATATACTAGCAAATATCTGACTAAACTGTAGCTGCGCACGGAAATCGTGATTTTGCATCAAAAACATGGCTCTTTGTTTTTGTCGTTATTTTTTCTTCTTCTCGGAAAGTGTTGTATATAATGACACTTACATCTGATATCGATCGCTTTACGATCCCACATTATGGAAGCGGTGCTTTTCGAACCACCTGTGCTATAGCGATGGAACAAGGGAATCGCTGGGTCAATCGTTCGCTTACCGCTCCCAGAAAAGTCTTTGGCTGCCTAATTCAATTTTTTTAGCTATGAGGAAATATTACTGCGTTATATTATAACGTTATTCATTTCTTGCAAGTGGTCCTAAGTCTTGACCTGATTGTTATATCTAATACATTCCTTCTCGCCAAGGTACAGTGAAGGACTGAAACCACTCAACAAAAGTCGCCCCTGACGTTTTCTTAAATGGAATTTGTCTTGAGTTGGTACGGACAACTAAATCTGCAGCGGAGTAATGAAGCAAAGAGCAAGTAACAGCAAATTTTACATTTCATAATTGTTCACATACCCCTCTGCTTCCAAGATACACCATTCCAGTAGCAATGTGCTTCGCAAATAAGACCAGGTCATATGGCTGCAGCTCAAAAGCCTCACCCTCTCCATGATGATGTGGGTCGTGAATTCCTCGGCTCTTTCTCAAGTAACCCAGCAGGTCTCCATATGCCATGTACTCAATGATCATTATTGGGTGAACTGTAGTGAGACACAATGGAAATCACTGAACACTCGGTTATCGCAACAGTATGTTACATTTAAAAGAAAAAGAAGAAGAAGACTAAATATAATGAATGATGATTTTTACTTTGTGTCGTAACGCAGCCGATGAATTTGACAACGTTAATATGTGGACTTTCTGCTAGACGTTTTCCTAATTCAATCTCCTTCATAAGAGCTTTTCTTCCTTCTTCTCCAGAAGTCGCTACAACAGAAGTGATGAGAGCAAATTCAGTCAGCTTTGATTCTTAATCACGCCACATAACACTAGGGCCAGCCACAATAGCAATTATATAAGGCACACTTGTGCTCACAATCAAAGATAAAGGTGTCTAGTGTAATATGTTGAACTGACTCACGAGTGAAGTGTTTTGCTGCCACAGTCTGTGCTCCATGCTTTTTGTCTGATTGTTTCAAAGTTGCTTTCCAGACTGCCCCAAATGCCCCAGAACCAATCACATTTTCTAGCTTTATACGGTCGCGTGCAACCTCCCATTCATCCACCTCGTGAACCAACTCCTTCAGTTCAAATTCCTGATGTTCATCAGCGAGACTGTAAAAGGTGAATAGGTGGCAAAAAGCTATTACTAAGAGAATTAGGATAGTGTATAATTGTGCAGACGACTTCAACTCGGAAGCGTTCGAAGCAAAAAAGAAAAGAGATATATCACTAAACATCACGGGGAAAAAAACAAAGAAACAAACAAGAAAGAACACAAACTAAAACAATACGACAGGAAGAACGTGAACCAGGATCAGTTTTTTTATCATTTTAATAGAGAGTCTTTAGTCCACAATTACCAAACGCGTCATGCCAGTTTTGCATCTTTAAGCATAATTTTGATAGGAACAATAAGACCTCGTACCTTTTATTGTCTATTTTACGTGCGTAGTATTTTTATTGTTTAGTATAGTTTTAATTTAGTGACAGGTCTCGTCTTAAAACCACCCACGGGTGATGGCGAATTCCTGTATAAAGATTCTAATTACTTTTAATTACTTTACTATTAATTTAAATTTAATAATTAAATTAAATTAAATATATATTCAATATGATCTTTTCGCTGCTTTCCTTTACTTTTGAAAGTGTTAGTTTAATCGTCTTTATCAACGTATCACCCTGCCAGCAAAACCCTTCTTTCTCTTGCTCGATTTTGGTGTACTCAAGGAAGACTGTGCTTGAATCGAGTAAGATCTCTGTTGAACATGCGCGGTATGTTGCTAAGGTATTTCAACCCAGGCCTAATAGCCGTGCGTTTACTACGGCGGGCTCGGCTATGACCAGCGGTTTAACATTGAACGGATGCTCGTTCTCGAAAAATTGTTTGAAAAAGAGAAAAAAGATTAACTACCCCAGAAGTTTGGGCTGAGGCAGCCCCAAAGGCTTGACGCTATTTGGCCGGAGCCTCTTTTTCTCCCCGATAAAGAAGACAAAAGTAGGCTCTGCTTGCAGTGGGTCAACAAATTAGCCCCTCAAGTACATAGAATGCAGGATTTAAAGATTACACTTACTTGGCCTTGGCTGTTCCCCATGAAGAAGAAACGAAGACAAAAAATAACGAGTCAATACAACGGTCTTTTAAAATATGTTGAAAAGGGCAAAGCAATACTAATAACAATGCCAAGGCGACAGGAGGTCACCTGGTACCAGGAAATTAAAGGGATCGTAAGACCAAGAAAATCGTGCCAACTGACAAAAATAATAACAATTAGATACTTGTAATAACGACAGTCTATAAGTACGTTGAAAACTGGCAGCAAAAACTATTAGACAACGAGTAGCCTTTTATTTCGATCAGGAATAGTTGAGTGAGCGAGCGAGCGAATTACGAGAGCGCGCGTTATAATTACTCCTGAATTAAGTGTAACATAAGAATTAAATAAGTTAACAATCATAGATAACGATCATTTTTACAGGAATAATGCAAATCTAAAAAAACATGACGGTCAAACTTTGTTTACCATGGTAACGTCAAGTTGACGTACTCGTTACCGCGACTCTAACAGGATCTCAGATAATTTTTAGGAAAGTCCCTAAGTTTGGCGGTCATAGCTTGAACGGTTGTGAAGTTATTCAACTTTATCTTGAGGGGAGGCCACAAACGCTCTCCCCCCAGTCTGAATAGGATGGAGACGATGAGGAGAAAAAATGGAGCATCTTTATAAATGGAATTTAAGGCATTCACTTTTGTTGTCGGGAACGTTGCCTGTTGCTATGGTGACTATTTAGAGGACATAGTTTATTGTCACACCTTTCAGTCGTCTCTTGCACATGTACCAGATGAACAGTGTAAAAAATATGACTGCAGAAATGGGGCCAACAATATAATACCACTGCAGTGACGACCCGCTCGGAATCAGCGGAATAACTGTAGAAAAAGTAAGGGATTAGCTTGTAAGAGTAGCAAAACGTTAACTCTGGTATTTGATAAAACAGGTTTTAATCTTTAACACCTGACAACTGTTTCAGTCTTCTTCGCTTTACGTTTTACAGACAAACCTTTATTAAGCAGCCATCTATTAGCATCTCAAACTATCACACTGTAGACTTCCCTATCGGGTATTGTTCTTATTTTCTTTTTTACCTTTGTTAAACGGTACGTTACCTAATTAGGTACAAATGCGATTCTTCAAAAAGCTCATGAAACATGTTACGTTAAGTCAAGGAAAGCGCACCATATCGATCGGATATACAATCATAAATGCGACCTGGTTTGCAACCGCAGCGGCCGCTCACATAACAAGCTTGTTCATCTAGCCATCTTACATTGCAGCCAAGTCCAAGAAATACTGTTTCTAACCCCCAGACTGGCTCACAACGAACTCAAGACCAACAACACTCGTTTTCCGTTAATTTGGACTCTTCCTCTTCAGAAAGGTCCTGACCAATTATGGCTAATAAATCACTGAGCCAAGTTGTTTGAACGAACTTCAACTATTTGTACTCTTCAGCACTTCAGTTTTTTTGCTAAAAATAAAGTCATGTATATTGTCAGATACATGCTCATTTAATACAATAATAACAAAAATTTTTTTATATAGCTCACACTACTTTTTTAATCTCCTATCATTATAATTGCTGGAATGACTGCTTAATACAGGTTTAACTGTTTAGTGCCCTTGTTGCGCCCATATTTTCTCCAACTACTTTTTTTGAGAAAACAAAATTACTCTACCTGCAACTCTGATCTCGACAGTTGAGGAACTGGAGCCCTCTGCATTGCGTGCTTCGCAAGAATAGTCGCCACTGTCGTCACTCCCAACGTTGCTAATGACAAGAGTACTTGAGTCACCAACCCTACCGACTCGAACCTTTTCGTTTTCAGGTAGTGGGAGGCCGTTTTTCTCCCAGTTGACTTTCACTTTTAAACCACTGACTTTACAGGTTAAATTAATGTTTTCACCGGCTAGGATTGTGACAAATGAACTTCCGGCTATTACGGCTGTAGGTTTTCCTAATATCAGAAGAGAATCGTAAAGTAGTAAAGGAAATTTTAAATAATTATTGACACCGACTAAGAAAATTGTACGGAAAACGTGTATATTGTTTAGGTTACTTGACTTGCACTCCGGGAGTGATATTATTTTCCCGTTTTTTAAGACAATGATACATAAAATAGCTTAATTAAAGCAACTTTATACATAAAAAGAAAAGCTAGTAATGGTATCATCAAAAGCCTGCAAAGGTTACACAGCACATGTCCTAAAAAATTACCTACAATATCTATGCATTTTAAAGTTTACAGAACTGCAAAAAACTAGAAAGGATCACAGCTCTAACATTTTGGGTAAAGAAATGATTATAATGCAAGAGAAAAAATGAAATCAATATGTTTGACTGGTAGTGGTGCATGGAGGTTTTGGTCCGGTTTAAGTACGGGGAAGGACGAGTAAAATTGTGGCTCATGAATAAAATGAGTGGAAGACTTATTTAATTTATGCCAAAACTTGTTCAGTCAAGTACCAGTAATGACGTCACGACACCATAAGGAGGCGTGTCAATGTCTATTTGACAATTTAGTAAGCCCATTGTTCTTCAACATAAAACCCTTAGGATTTCAGCGACAACGTGCAATATTTTCTTTTACAATGGCTTTAAGAAGTGATACACTATATGTTTCATTAAATATTGTAAAGAGATTAAATAAGAACGGTCGCTTAAAGAAAGGCATGGACATCAAATAAGCCAAGACTAATATACGAAAGCAAATGGGAGGTAACCTATTAACCAGTATTTTATCAATGGACAGAGCCTTGGCACCAACAATTAGTAAAACACTTGGTCTGTCAGCATTAGCAGGTCTTGCTAGTGAAGGCGCCAGTCAGTTGGTAAAAAAGATATCTGGAGGTAACGTACTGATGGATTTTGCATCAGAATTAAACAAAAGGGTTGATAATAGACGGCAGCCAAGAAGTAATCAGCTGGCTGACAGAATTCTTGCATCAGCATATGGGAGGCAAAGAGGAGGCTTTTTGATCACACTGAATGCAATCGGCCAGTTGATGCCATATGAAGACCTTCTATCCACAAAACAAAAGCGGGATCTTCTCAGTGCTATCAAAACTGGTTCAGATTTTCATATAAACCAACTCAAGCACAGATGGGTAGTGGCATTGGGACTATTCTCGCATCCATTGGTATTCCATTAGCTGTTGACCTGATTAAAAAAAATGACCGGCGGAAGTGCACTAAGATTTGGGAGAAGTCCTCTGCAAGGAAAACAAGATGGCCATCGAGCCTCTCGATTGGGTATGTATGAACCACCCCTTCCTTTTATTGGAACATGGGAACAGATGCATGGTGGTCGTAAAAATAAAGAACTCGAACGGGCCACGGTCTGCTATTAGGGAAAAATTCACTATTCAAAACATACCTCTGTTAAACCTCATACTGTAAAACCCAATTCCACAAAAATATCCGAACGAGTAATCATGATCTAACAAAATGGTGTAAATATTTGAATATACCTATAAAAGATGTGCTGTCGAGAGATCAGGCAGTTCCTCACAACCATAGGCAAGCATTATGTATTTATAATCTTGAGCCATCTTCTATGAGTGGGTCTCACTGGGTCTCAACATACGTAAAAGATGGTGTTATTAATTATTTTGACAGTTTTGGGATGCATCCGTTTCAAGAAATTGTTGATCATGCCAGAAGCAAGAATTTGACGTTATTGCATCAAAACAACCGGATACAAAATATTCACACAGGCAGTTACTTCTGTTTTTACTTTTTGAATGAGATGAGCAAGGGTACAACATATTATGATCTACTGGATGTATTTAACATTCATGACACAATGAAGAATGAGTAGTTTATAGAAAAGTATTTTAAAAATAAGTAATCTAATAGTATGGAATCAAATAGACTATGTATGTATTGTGTAAAGACCACATTCCACTGTTTGAACGAGCATTTTCAATTTAGATGGATAACCTGTGCGTTTCACCCCAAAATAAAACCAATTAATATAATCTCTATATATAATGACTGATAAATTCTGCGTATATTGCCAAGAAGTTACTCCACAAAATGTGAATGAGTATGGTGCTTTAGAGTGCTGCAATTGTGAACCTTTGAGTGAGAGTGATTATGAGAGAGAATCTGATAGCTCTCAAGATGATCCAAGCGTCGGTTAAGGCAACACGATTCCTTTTTCGGCATTAGTTCGAATGACTAAGTATAGTTAAATCAATTATTGCCAAAAACAAAATCTCTGTAATACATGTTTCATTTAAGTAAAATTATGAGTACAATTTCAGTTGCCAACGAGAAAAACAATTCCGTAAATAACCGACAGCAAAACGAACTTCTAAAGGTAAAATGTTAAGGTTCCATTACTTTAGGCTCCTCATAGTCCGCGAGAGCACAAAAAAAAATATGTAGACTAGGGTCACTCATGCCTCTCTTACCTATACATACGGGAACGCTTCCATTCCATGTCCCGTCATTGCACGTAATGCTACTGATGCCACGTAATGTAAAACCACTTTGGCATGTGAAAGTCACGTTTTTCCCATGTCTGAAATCACTGCCACTTTTGTTACCGTTTTGTGGAGCTCCTGGATTAGTGCAACTCTCTGTGAAGTTGGAAACGGGGCATTACGATAATTACAACCATTAATTTAAGAGATGCACAATCAATCTGTAATTTACAGAAGCCGACATCTTTACGTTAATCATTCCATAACTGAGGACACCATTCTTGAATGTGCTCTTGTGCAAATAGTTAGTGTAAGAAAAAAACTTCGTCTTTGAGATTAGAAGTTAAAGGAAACACCCTTGCAAAGCGATAACTGTGCGCTCCAAATTCCTTCACGGCAATCGATAGTCTGGGCACCAACCAAAGTGTATCCAACATTTCATGAAAAGCTCAATGTTTTGCCATGGTCAAAACTGCTGCCTATCCTTCCACCGCGTTCTGGAATACCAGGATCCTTACAACTAGCTTACAACAGGAAAAATACATTTTTCCAATTATTTGGCGCATTGATAAATTTTCGAGACTCTTATTGAGGACCTGTTTACATGGAAGTGGGAAACCCCAGATAGGTGAAGTAACATATATCTGGTTACCCCACCTATCAGGTAAACGTGCTCAAATTAACATAAGAGATTATATAAACAGGCGGGTTACCCCACCTAAGCGGGTTACCTCACCTACCTGGGGTCTTTTGTCCTTTTATAAAGTTTTCCTTTTTAATTCAATATGGAACAATTATATTAGTTTTATGTATCTCTCCGTTCTGCAAAACTGTTACTTTGTTAATCTCTCTTTTAAACTCTTTTTGAAATCTGTAATATTAAAACTTGTGAGACTGACCTGCCTCGATAAGCCTAGCTACCTGCAGGTCAGTTGGATTGTAAAATAATAAAAAAAACTTGAAACTTTAAATTTTGATTTTTCAGAGTAATAGTGAAAGCATAACTTACTTTTGCAGTGTGGTGAATTTGAGCTCCAACGTCCCCTGCGACACTCAATTGTTTTGTTACCAACCAATGTGTATCCAGCCTTGCATGTAAAGTTCACCGTTGAGCCAGAGTCGTAATTTTTACCATGCTTTGCCCCGTTTTGAGGAGTTTCAGGGTCGTTGCAGGTTGCTAAAAAGTAATTATGAAAATAATGTCGATGTACTAATTGCTCAGGAAAAGCATCGACTGAAAGTTATATGAATCGCAGAAAAGTGCTGGAAGATAATGTCAACTATTTAAGTGTAACCTAATGATATCAAAGGCTTTTAGATCAAGTGATTATTTGCAAGGAAATGAACTGGTGAGATATCAGCTAAATGATGTCATCAGATCACCTTTAAAAAAACCAACACCAAATAAAGGATGGTTAAAAATTTACAATATATGACAGGATTTCATTTTATGATTGGTATAATGCCTATTTTGAGATCCAGTTTAAGCCTCAAAAACTTGCCGAAGGAGCGGGATATGTAGCGGCGGATAGAATAACAGTAATTAACGGTGCTCACAGCCTTATCACGCATCTAATGATAAAATCAGCAGGCAAAATTGTATATGATACAGACAACCTTCATAATGTCACATTTACAAAGAATCTATTAGAGTATTCTGATGATTACAGCAGATCAGTTGCAAAAAACAGTCTATGATATTTAGATACCGACAATACCACAGCAAACACAAATACGGGATTTTGAAGCACGTCGATTGCTCACCCAAGCAAATAATAATAATAACGGTGGCGGAGGGGCAAAAGTTGTCAAAGATGTAATAATTCCACTTAACAGATACTCGTTTTTGAAGAGCTTGAAGACAAAATGCTAGTTCCCATGCAGCTCCAATTTAACATGGAACTAAATAATGATGATGAATTGATACATAAAGCCCACGGTGCTGATAATGGCCGTTTTGTTGTTAATAGGTTTCTTCTATGGATTCCAAAATTAACTCCAAAAGACGACATGTATAATAAATTCGTCAGCTCATTTCTAAAAGAAACACAATGGACATACATGAGGGAATTGTACGAAGTTTCAGCGCCAACTCAAGCAATTGTTTTTTCCCAAATATCTGCTAGTATCGATAATGTCAAACGTATTCTTGTTTACCTAAAAAATTCTTACAGAGATAACAATGGAGATAGGCATTCTGAAAATAGCCCATATATAATGAATACGTTTTCACTACCAGGAGGGGCATCTCTGAGCAGCTGCCGCTTAGAATATGGTAATGGCGTCTTTCACCCAGAAAGTGAGTATTATAGTGATAGTAAAGGGAGGATTTTCAATGACCTTATGGCGAATGTTATGAGAAAGAATGATTACAATACTAGCACACACGCAATTGAATCTTGCTAATTACAACCGTCTGTTTCCATTGATTTATTTTGATCTGACTTATCAGACAGAAAAGGTGACAAGAGATCCCCAACAGCTGATTTTCAGATACAGATTATCAGGCAATGCAAATCAAATTGCTGTACATGCTGTTGTTCTTTATGAAGAGATCTTTAAGACTAGGTATACCTATCGATAGAGTGCCAACGAGCAAATCATGCGTATTTTGCTTAGGAATAAAATTCCTTTTTTTTCCCATTTGACCGTTTCTTGGTCCCTTCCTGTTGCAAGGATTATTTTCTTGAAAAGTTCTCAGATTCAGTATGGTGGCTTTACAAGCCTCCTATGCAAAAGTGTGAAGTGCCTTGAAAGAATAAAGTCAGCTTTGCAGAGGAAGCGATCGGGAATATTATTAAGTCCAGCTACAAATCTACCCTCGGTTCGGTTTCACTTTGTTGATAAATATTTGCACAGTTTAATCATTTAAACCTCCTTTTAAATTTCCCGAGGCTTTTTGTTATCGGATTGAAACTTAGAATGATTCACTTGGCCATCTGAAATGTTTCCAAGGACATGCGATGTACGGCACGTCGGTATTTAATTTTAGTTCATTATTTTTATACTGAACTCGGCCAGGTTTCGAAAAAAATGGCGTTGTTTTCTTTTCCTTTGTCGTTCGCTTTAGGCTTGTAATTCGTTTTTGTTCTCATTGTTTTTGTTTGCTGGTTAGATTTTTTCCCCAACACCAGATTTTCCAACAGAAGCGACTGCATTCTTCGTGTCAAGCTTTCATTATCTCCTCGTGTAATCTGATCCTTTTTAGTGGTGAGAATATTGCTTGCTGCTTATAGAACACTTTTGCTGTTTTACAAACTTCTCTTCGTTAAAACTTAACATTATGGCCCCTAAAATTAATAGAATATATCGAGTGCTCATGTCTCTTGACTGCGGTGGCCGGGTTTGACGAAAAAATTTCGGTAAATAAACACAGGAAGTCACGACGGCGGGAAGTGTGTGAAATTTTGTTTATTATTCAACTTGAGCCGGGGCGCCAGGTACTGCCTTTTGATTGGTTCACAACTGACCACTTGGTCTCAGGGGAATCTACATTACATTAGAGGTTACATGTATTTATCATGGGTTATGTAACCTTTTCTTTGGGGTGTTACATGGTATGCTGTTCTGTTGCTTCATTAGCGGTAGGCTATATATTTGAGTTGTTCTCATTTATATTCATTCGCGTCTTACGACCGTCCCTACGCCCTCAAAATTATGTCCGATGTTGAAGACGTTACTCCAGCGAGCACAGATTTTCCTGGCAGCGACGTTTTGCTGCCTTCGCTCCCTAATCAACCTTTGTCTCAACCTCTCGAAGCTTCAGTACCAATCCAGTCTTCAGAATCCAGTGATATAGCGTCCGCGTTCTCTCTATTTAAGGATTATTTCGACAAGAAGTTGGGCGCCTTGAAGCGCGATATTCAAGACGAGTCGTGCAGTAATACCGATTCTGTGGCCAAAAAGCTTAAAGAAGAATCCAAGATCACGTTTAGATTCGAAGGTAATAAGAAACAGTTTCAATTCAACTCCGACCTTGCAGAGAAGGTGAAGTCGGCGTCAGTTGCTCTCGGGAAGAGAAAATTAGACCTTGTAAAAACTCACCTGGAAGAACTAGACTCTGACATCAAGAAGCGCAACAAACTTATCAGACTGGCAGACAAGTCCGCCGCCGGTTGGGATTTGGTGAACGAGTATTTATCAGACGAGCTGGCTAGCGGGTCAGAGGACGAAAAGCGTATCCGCCGTGCCGAGCAGAGGGCCCTTCGTAAACGCAACCAACGCCAACAGAAAGCGAAGCCATCCAAGCAAGGTTATTCACAACTCCAATCATCTACCGCAACCACCGCGTTTGCTGGCCAACATTCATCATCCTCCAGACCTATTTCTCGTACTTTTGGCGCTTTCAGCAAACCAAGATCAAGTGATATTTGTTTCGCCTGCGGCCAGCAAGGTCATTGGAGATCTCAGTGTCAAGTTAATCCTCAAGCCAGATCTTCAAGCTCGGGGCCGTCCTTTCCTAGTTCTTCTGGTCTTTCGGGCATTGGAGGTAAATAGGACCACAGAATTAAAAACTTGTTCTCCAAGGTTAGATATTAGCTTTACTCAATTTATTAGACATGTATCCTTCTTATTTGGAGTATTTCAGGGAAAGGGACTCTAGTTCATTAGTCGATTTCGATTATGATCGTAATCTATTTGAATTTGAACAGAATTCCGCATTGCCAGTACTTAAGGGTAGACTTAGGTCCTGTTTAAGTTATTGGCACACTATTGGTGCCAATAGTTTTGTCATCGATACTATTAAATTCGGTTATCGGATCCCATTCATTAGCACACCTTGTCAGGCGCGTTTTTCTAACAATCAGTCAGCTCTTAATAATGCGTCTTTCGTGGAGTCGGCTATCGCTGAATTAGTCCACACTCACGCCGTCGTTGAGGTGCCCTTTATTCCACATGTCGTTAATCCACTCTCTGTCTCGATACAGTCTTCAGGCAAGAAGAGGCTTATTCTGGACTTACGTCATGTCAATCATTTTATTTGGAAACAGAAGTTTAGGTGTGAAGATTGGAGAGTTTTATTATCATATGTTAATAAGGGCGATTACCTTTTCAGTTTCGATCTCAAGTCTGGATATCATCATATCGATATTTTTCCGGATCACCAAACTTTTCTGGGTTTCTCCTGGGTTTTTTCTGGTACCGTTCGGTATTTTTGTTTTGCATCACTTCCGTTCGGTCTAAGCTCAGCCCCATACGTCTTCACCAAGTGTCTCAGACCACTCGTTAAGTTTTGGAGGTCTAACGGGATTAAAATTGTTGTGTTCCTCGACGATGGGTGCGGAAAAGGGGATTCACTGCCTATGGCCAAGGAAAATTCATTGTTTGTGCAATCATCCTTAAGCAGTGCGGGGTTTGTTGCCAACTCCGCCAAATCACTATGGAACCCCACTCAGGTGCTTGTTTGGTTGGGTTTAAACTGGGACTTAGTTATCGGTACCATTTCTATTACCGATAGACGTATTTGCAAATTTATCGCTCTGATTGACAAATTTCTTCTATCCGCACCTTATGTTACGGCTCGGGATTGTGCCGTTATCGCAGGTCATGTTATGTCCATGTCGCCAGTTTTGGGTAACCTGACTCGTCTCAAAACCCGTTTTCTTTACAAGGTCATAGAATCCCGCCGTAGTTGGGATTCCCGTTTTAATATCGGGCTTCATAATGATTGCCTCTCTGAAATATTTTTCTGGAAAAACAATATCGTTAGTCTTAATACGAGACCTATTTTGCCTTATAATGCTCCCCTTTTGTTTAGCTATTCGGACGCTAGCAACGTCGCCTGCGGGGCTTTTGTTGTGGGCACTAATGAGGTGTCCCATCGTATGTGGACTGCTTGCGAAGCAGCTAAGAGCTCTACCTGGAGAGAACTTAAGGCTATACAATTTGCCTTAAGTGCGTTCAAAGCCTCGGTTCGGGGTAAGTGTGTAAAGTGGCATTCTGACAGCCAAGGGGCCGTTCGTGTTGTGGAGATAGGGAGTCCTAGTGCAGAATTGCATTCTATTGCGCTTGATATTTTCTATTTTTGTCGAACTTACAATATTACACTTATTCCCCAGTGGGTTCCCAGGGAACTTAATGCTTGTGCTGATGCGATTAGCCACATTGTAGACTTCGATGACTGGTATACAACCCCCGAGTTCTTCGCACACTTGGACCACCTTTGGGGCCCACATACAGTCGACAGGTTTGCGAATGCTGCCAACGCCCATCTTCCCAGATTCAATTCTAGGTTTCGCGTGCCCGGCACTGAAGCTGTTGACGCATTTTCAATCTCGTGGAATGGAGAGAATAATTGGCTAGTCCCTCCCGTCCACTGCATTACTAGGGCGGTTCAGCATCTCCTTGTATGCGGTGCGGTTGGTACTTTAGTCGTCCCTTATTGGCCGTCTAATGTGTTTTGGCCTTTCTTGTTCGCAAATGCTGTTCAATTCCAACCGTACGTCCTTGAGTACATTCATTTTCCCGACCCCTCAGGGATTTTTGCCCTTGGGTGTTACAAAGATTCACTCATTGGTTCAGACAGGTTTAACAGCGCGGTGCTGGCAGTCAGAATTGGCGCTAAGGGGCCTTAGTTTTTTCAAGCCGAGTGGCTTTATGTTGGCTCACGTGTTTTTTATTCCGCTCGTCGGTTCATTTGTCCTCGTTTCGCATGAAACTAGCTCGCCGAGTGGCTTGTTTACCGTCGTTTTTGAGTTGGCCCATTCGGCCTTAAATAGTTTTGCATCCGGTCAGAGGCATTACCAAGCGTCCATTTTTTATTGCTGTATTGACTCCCAGTGCGTGTACTGAGGAATTTTGCCATATATTTTTGTTCTTATCCTCGTAGAAGTTCTCAAAGATGCCTTGCAGCCTAATTTTCAACAGGTTGAAGACGGGCGACTCCGGGCACTGGTTCAAGATCTCCCCGCAGTTCTTCTTAAATCCAAAGCCGACAGTACCGCGAGGAAGTACGAAAAGGGCTTCAATACGTGGAGAAAATGGGCTTCTCAGTTTAAAGAAATTGTTATATTTCCCGCTTCTAGTGTGCACGTTTCATTGTTCTTTCTTAGCTTGATTCAAGAATCTGCTTCTTGCAGTACTATTGACGAAGTCCATTATGGGCTCAAGTGGGTGCATGATTTGGCAGGTCTACCCGACCCCTGTAATTCCTCGTTAGTTTTACCTTTAATAGAATCTGCTAAGAGGCTTCTCAGTATCCCTGTTAAAAAGAAAGAGCCTGTGACCCCCGAGGCTATTCAGCTTTTATTTTCTAAGTATGGATCGTCTTCAGCTAGTTTGTCTGATTTACGAGTGCTTACTTTGTGCGTTTTAGGTTATGCAGGGTTTTTTCGCTTTAACGAGTTGGTTCAGTTACGCAGGTGTGATTTTCAGTTTGAAGATTCTTTTATGAGAATCTTTGTTCATCGAAGTAAGACTGACGTTTACAGGGATGGGGCTTGGGTTGTTATCGCTAAAACTTTCAAGCATACATGTCCTTATTTATTAGTTCAACGATATTTTGTGGCCGCTTCTTTTTCAGCAGACAGCGAAGAGTTCATTTTTCGCCCTCTTGTTTTTCTTCGCAGTACCGGAGCTTATAAATTGCGCGGGTCTGTTCCTTTGTCTTATACTAGAGCGCGGGAGATAGTGCTTAGCGCTTTCGATTCCATCGGCCTTCCCAAGCAAGACTACGGTCTCCATAGCCTTAGGGCCGGAGGCGCCTCCGCTGCTGCTAATGCTCGAGTGCCTGACAGATTGTTTAAAAGACACGGCCGTTGGAAATCAGACAAGGCAAAAGACGGTTACATTAAGGATAGTGTTCATTCATTGTTGTCGGTTTCATTATCACTGGGTATTTAATTTTCCGTATTTCCCGTTCTTTTAGTTCGCACACGGCTCGTGTTGACACACCCCAATTGAGGTTGCTTGTTACATGATAAATGTTTTATATTCGTTTGAGCGGGGTAGCGAATTAGAATATAAATGTATTTATCATGGGTTATGTAACCTTTTCTTTGGGGTGTTACATGGTATGCTGTTCTGTTGCTTCATTAGCGGTAGGCTATATATTTGAGTTGTTCTCATTTATATTCATTCGCGTCTTACGACCGTCCCTACGCCCTCAAAATTAAATACCCAGTGACCAGGGGTTTCTCTTAGACGTAGTTTTTTGCATGCTGCTATATGAAAAGTTTAGCACGTTTTGTATGAATCATTGTTATACGAGCATAGTTTAGATCATTTTGTTGGGTTGTTTTTCTTGCTGTAATTTTTTACATTTCCGAGTTTTCATTCTGTTTGTTGTATTATTTCCATCCATTCTGTTGATGAAGGCATAATAAAGAGGGTCGCACACGGCTCGTGTTGACACACCCCAATTGAGGTTGCTTGTTACATGATAAATGTTTTATATTCGTTTGAGCGGGGTAGCGAATTAGAATATAAATGTATTTATCATGGGTTATGTAACCTTTTCTTTGGGGTGTTACATGGTATGCTGTTCTGTTGCTTCATTAGCGGTAGGCTATATATTTGAGTTGTTCTCATTTATATTCATTCGCGTCTTACGACCGTCCCTACGCCCTCAAAATTAAATACCCAGTGACCAGGGGTTTCTCTTAGACGTAGTTTTTTGCATGCTGCTATATGAAAAGTTTAGCACGTTTTGTATGAATCATTGTTATACGAGCATAGTTTAGATCATTTTGTTGGGTTGTTTTTCTTGCTGTAATTTTTTACATTTCCGAGTTTTCATTCTGTTTGTTGTATTATTTCCATCCATTCTGTTGATGAAGGCATAATAAAGAGGGTCGCACACGGCTCGTGTTGGCACACCCCAATTGAGGTTGCTTGTTACATGATAAATGTTTTATATTCGTTTGAGCGGGGTAGCGAATTAGAATATAAACTTTTTTCAGCTCGATCGAGAATTTTTCTGCCTATTGCCCAGTCTTACGCGGCTCTATTCTGTTGCCGCCTCGCCATCCGAGCGTCTTCGCTCGGATGGCTCGTTGGCAATTAATAAGATTGATAATGAGTTGGTTATTGTGTAATTAAAATATGTTTTTTAATTGAATATTATCTAACATAATGTATAATAGATAGAAGATATAACAATGCTTTTTGAGATAAAAGTAAAACTACCAGAAAACCAGAAAAGGAATCCTTCTCGGGCTTTTCATCAGAGACAGACAATTTTTATTAGATTAGCAAGCAACGCGCTTTCCAGAAGTGATAAACTATATGGTCCATCAAATATTGTAAAGAGATTAAATAAGAACCGTCGCTTAAAGAAAGGCATGGATATCAAATTAGCCAAGACTAATATACGAAAGCCAGTGGAAGATAATCTGTTAACCAGTATTTTATCAATGGGAAGAACTTAGGCACCAACAATTGGTAAGACACTTGGTTTGTCAGCATTAGCAGGTCTTGCTAGTGAAGGCGCCAGTCAGTTGGTAAAAAAGATATCTGGAGGTAACGTACTGATGGATTTGGCATCAGAATTAAACAAAAGGGTTGATAATAGACGGCAGCCAAGAAGTAATCAGCTGGCTGACAGAATTCTTGCATCAGCATATGGGAGGCAAAGAGGAGGCTTTTTGATCACACTGAATGCAATCGGCCAGTTGATGCCATATGAAGACCTTCTATCCACAAAACAAAAGCGGGATCTTCTCAGTGCTATCAAAACAGGTTCAGATTTTCATATAAACCAACTCAAGCACAGATAGGTAGCGGCATTGGAACTTTTCTTGCATCCATTGGTATTCCATTAGCTGTTGACCTGATTAAAAAAAATGACCGGCGGAAGTGCAGCAAGATTAAGAAGTCCTCTGGAAGGAAAACAAGATGGCCATGGAGACCCTCGATTGGGTATGTATGAACCACCTCCTCCTTTTATTGGAACATGGGAACAGATGCATGGTGGTCGTAAAAATAAAGAACTCGAACTGGCCACGGTCTGCTATTAGGCAAAAATTCATCATCCAAAAACATACCTCCGTTAAACCTCATACTGTAGAACCCAAATTCCACAAAAATATCACAACGAGTAATCATGATCTAACAAAATGGTGTAAATATTTGAATATACCTATAAAAGATGTGCTGTCAAGAGATCATGATATTTGTTATTGATATGGGCAAAAACAAAGGTGATTGTGACAGAGCCATGGTAAAATAACTGGATATGATTCCTTATGGAGAAAAGCTTAAATGGGGCAAAACAGCTAGATTTTTGATTGATAAAAAGAAAAACAGAAACTCCTATTCACCTGATATTGCTCATGTATTTAGCAGACATCCACAGCTTTAAGACCGCATAAAAAGGTTTTGTAAAATTGCTATTTTAATATAGTTTCTGGCTTTTATTGTGTAAGCTCTGATTGTGTGTTGCTTTGGCCGTCAAAATAACGCCCAACTTCAACCGTCAAAAGTCGATCCTGGTATGTCACAAATTGAAAAAAAGACTATACCAAACAAAAAACCTGTTATTCTTTTAATTACACCTGAAGTTTTAGCTCTGCGAATTTAAACGTTTGCGAGAAATGAAATTTTAACTTGTACCCCCCAAGTCGCCTGTCCGCAACAAGAACGGGAATGTAAACAACGGAAAACATATGCAAATCGAGGAGAAAATCACACGGAAGTTATAGCTAGCACATCAAGGCGCAAAAAATTGATGAAAATTCTGTTATCTAATCAATTATTGGTACCTGGGAAGCCACTAAAGCGTAATTGTTCGTCGAATAATCTAAGACAAGGAAAAAAAATAAAAAAGAGTGATGGGCCAAATGCAATTGCTCACAAATTTTGATCGGGTGAATTCCCGGTACTGAAGTATCAGGTCTATCAATCATTTCTGTCAACTTCAAAACCCCATTGGGAAACTATGTCAGAAAAAAAAGTTACTTAGATAAAAGTGAACTATGAAACCCAAGTCAAAACTATTGTAAATCCGGACCTCTCAACAAAATGGAATTACAGCGGCTATCAAGACCACAAACAAACACTAAGCGGACCGTAATAATTGTTTCCCAAATAAAAGAGATTGTTCGTGCTCAAAGCCAAAAGGCATTAAGATGCAAGTATTTCAAAGCAAACATTTACAATAATGGTGAACACACCTTCCTGCAGGGTCCTCAACAGACATCCACCTCTAAGCTTTGAGATTACGAAACACGAATATTGGTTTTCGAAGTTCGTCCAGGATTTGTAGAAACTACTGTAATACCCTCCACCCAGTCACAGTGTTAGCAAGTGTTCATATCTTTCTCGTGATCTAAGGCTCTTAAGGTTACCTGAATAAAATGACTTAAAACTAGCGACTAACTGAAAATTGTAATCTGTAGTATACGTCGGTAAAAAGATTTCGACGCTAAATGTTGGTTCTCCTAACTTGGTGTCAAGGTACGTGTATGGTGATTTGAATAAACTACTCTGCAGCCGCTCACGCAATCTTTCCCGTGTACACGTAATCACCTAATTCTGTACAGTATGTCGAAATCTAAAAAAAACTGCATTGCATAATCGACACATGGTATAACCTACAGCGTTTATAACGAAC
>CALNXI010003157.1:0-13576 GCA_942486025.1 Porites evermanni
CATGTAACAAGAGTTGCAGTTGGAAAGTAGTGGTAAAGAAAAACACTTGCACGCCATGGAACGTGCAGAAAGAAAAAAGTTTTCGCAAAAAATGTCAAAAGAAACTACATTTGTAGTTAATCATGTCACAAGAGTTGTAATTCGAAAGTCATCTTTAAAAAAAGTTTGCATTATTAATTTTGACCCTAACAACGCGCCATAATGGACCTTGTCTGTGTTTACTTTTAGCTATTTGAAATGTCTTCACTGATGACGTAGCATTTCGAATTTCAGAAAGATCTTTGTCGCTGAAGGGAACTCGTACATTTTCTTTGTCCCATTCTCATATGAATATTTCACCTTTCACGTTTATTCGCCAAGTTTGAAATGCCGTCTTGTTCGATTTGATTGTGTGGACACTAATCGAGCGAACAAAAATTACCATACATGACAGCGAAGTTTAGCAGTCCATTTTATTTCCAGTTTCATTAACCACAAATGAGATTTAGTTTGCTATTCATTTTCAAACTCAATTGCGCCATATATCCGTAACCGAACAGCAGACGCATTTCCGGTCTTCGCTTCACGACCGGAAATGCGTCTGCTGTTCGCAGGTTAAAAAAAAGTTTTCAGGATATAAATAATAAACCCAATGCACAAAAACACGCGGTCATGACATTTTAATTTAATATTTTTCATTGTAAACAAATTATCAAATCAAACAGTCGAAATTATCGCCCTTGAAGTTACAAGAAGATAAAGCTCGCTTAAATAAGATGTGAGTTCACTTGACGATGATTCGCATGGACTAAAACCAAGAGAGGATAAAGGGGACAGAGAAGGCACCCCCATATACACCCTATCCCATAGGTAATTCGTCTCGAGTTATTTTCAGAATCAGGATAAAGCTCCCTCGCGCGCTTTGTGGATGTTTCGTGGAGGTTTCGCATGACTAAACGCCGTGCAAAACATGTCGGGCGAAAGGCAATGAAAGCGTAAAGACATCGAGAGCATTCCTAAATATTGACGCGAAATGAGTCGGCGCTCACCTGGGAAAGAGGAATCGCTGGACTCTTTGACAATCCTGAAATCAGTTTAACTCGAAGTTGTCGTAACCTCAGTGCTGTAATAAAATGAGAAATTTCGCCGGTCTATTGAAGCCGGTCGTTTGTACAATAAAGGAAGTAGGACTCCAATTGTTATTTTTGTTGAATAATAAAAGACTAATAAAAGAATAAATATCAAACCAGAAATTGCTCTCTTAGCTTCTCTTCAAACTGTAAATTATAAATGATCCTGAGAGAATATTCAGTGTGTTAAGGATTTCCCTGCTGTACTGTTAGCTCTGTACAAGAGAGGAAGGGCGATTCTTTTTTAATTTCCGTTTTGCTGACACCATAGTTAGTAGCTATGCTGACACAGCTTTAGCAGAAATCTCTCTGAAGTCGTTTTCGTCGACAAAACGAATAGCAATATCGCTCTCCGCGTCTTGCGCCATTTTGTTCTGCGTCAATTCGTGAAGGACGCGTGCCTCTGAGCGTGGATCATCCACGCGGAACACATTCGCGCTATGTGATTGGCTGTTGCCTAATCCCCCTTGAGATCTGTGGTGTTAAAAATAACTCGAGATCAATTACCTATGGAATAGGGTGTGTATGGGAGATGCCTTCTCTGTCCCCTTTATCCTCTCTTGCTAAAACTGAGTAAATCTTACAGGGCTGTCAACTCTCGCAGATAATCCGGGAGACTCCAGATTTTAAACCGTTTCTCCCGGTCTCCAGATTAGAGTCTCAAATCTCCCGGATAATCGCCGAAGTTTGCCATTTCTTGTAGATTCGACTCTGACTATGAAATTTCAAACATTTTTCGTTGTTTGAGCTATTTCTCTGTAACAGTGAACGTTTCCTCACAAACTCCGGTACATGTTTTATGCCATTGTAATATAAGCAATAATTTATGGTTGGTGGGAAGTAAACCAATTAGGTCAAATGTTACAATTAAAACAACATCTTTTCGCTCGTTCTTTGGGCTTCATCATGAGTTCATCATGTCTCGGGGGGTACCACAAAAATGGTATACGGGGAGGCTCCACCGCGAGGTTGGACCCCTTAATTACCCTTTTATATACCGTTTTAGACAGAAACTTTCCCCCTTTCGTATACCTTCTATTGATAAATGATACCCCTTTCACACACCAAGTACAGAACTTTGCATCCCTTTCAACAACTGTAAATGCATTGTCTTTAACATATCATGAATAAATCACAAAACCAGAACGTTTTCTCAACTTTTTCACTGCCTTAAAATGCACCTATTGGCCCTTTTGAGCCTTTTTACCAACGAAATGACATATTTCCCTACACATTCATATACTTCAGCAAGTGAAATCCCTAACATTTCATTTACTTGAAGGCTGAAAAGTGTTACCCTTTCGGGAGGAGCCTCCCCGTATAGGCAATTATAGGGAGTAACTTCCCCCCCCGGGGGGGTGGCGTGAACACACAATTACAAGGTCCACAGGTACAAATGAAAATGATCGGTCATCTCACCATAACTCAGTCTAGGAGTGAAAGGGTTAAAGCGCTAAGAGAAATTTTCGTGTACCGTTTTTAAGACCAATCCCAGTGGAAAGAAAATCAATGAACTTGCAGAGAACTTTGTATAACCCGCTGTTTTCTCTTTTGCTATGTGATCGTCGTCTCCCTCTGCACTCTAAACCTGACTATGGGACGGTGGTGCTACCTGTAGCCCCCCTCCCCACCAATCTCGACCCGAGAGCCTTTTTTTTAGCCGCGCAAAGACAAGAGCTCTTGAGTCCACAGAGCTTGCATATCGTAAAGAGCGCACTTCTAGACAAACAGGTTTAATCTCTTTCCTGCTTCTCATCCTTCTTCTACCCTACTTCTATATTCTTCTACGATATCTGTTATCCTCAACTTGTCATCCAAACGAAGCACTGTTCGAAAAGGCCCAGAACCCTTAATATTTGCGCACTGATCAAAATAAAGTAAAGCGTCATTAATGTGTACCGTATTAAACTTAGTTTATCATTAGTTACGGCTTGCTTTCCATAATCATTTTATGGAATAACTGTGTTACATAATCAACGGTGATTCTTGCCATTTTCAAAATGATGAGTAAATAATCTTTGTTTTGGCCTAACGAGAAAATAAGCTAATAGGCAATATCTCTTACTAGGATTATAAGTTGGTGATGGAATACTCGCAAGAGCAACTAAACTACTTCAGACTCTGCTACATAGCATTTGATTTGGTTCCAGTGGGACTGCGGCACATTTTCAAAAACGAATGGGATTTCCTTTATAAAGCAACGTTAACTGGAGAATGGAAAGACACGGCACAAAATGGACATGATTTTTACAACCAAGAATCTAAAGCAAGTCGGAATAAAAACGCCCGAACTCTGGCAATAATCTACAATGGTGACAGGCCAGAGTGGGACTGTACCTATTTGTTTTTTGCCATTCTGTACTCGGACAGCATTGGTAAAACCTTAAGCCCAGCTGTCCGTAAAGAGGTCGATGATATTCGTCAGGTGCGAAACGAGATCGCTCATATCACCGAGGCTAAGTTGACAGATGCCGACTTCCAAACGTCTGTAGACAGAGTGTTGAACGCTTTTACATCCCTTGGTCTGGCTATACCTGAGATTCAAGAAATAAAGAACCAGAAGACCTTTCCGACGAAGGAAGTGGAAAAAATAAGAAAGCAAGTTCGTTATCTCCAAACCGAGTTAGATAAGACAAAAAGCACTCTTAAAAGTACCGAAGCTGCCCTGGTTTCTGTCACACAGGAAATAAGTGTAGAACTTCAGCCATTTGGCATTCTCGCATCGTGCCCACCACACCATACTATCAGGCGCTCGCATGATATTGAAAGAATCACTAACGAAATGCAGGAACTTTACAAAAGTTCAAGCGGGGCAGTCAGTACAGTGTATTTGTCAGGAAATCCAGGATGTGGCAAGAGCCAACTTGCCCGGGAGATCGGACAGCAGTTCTTTTCTAAACAAAACAATGATCTTATCTTTGTGGCGACAATGAACACAGAAAGCATTGACAAACTTGCTGACTCTTACCTCACCCTTGGGAGACACTTAGGGATAACAGAATACGCGTTGAAAGGTTTAGAATCTATAAAAGAAGAGAAACCTAGTGAAGCAATTAAACAGCTCCATCGCTTGATTCTGCCGAAGACCAGCAAGTTTACCAAATGGTTGATAATAGTAGACAATGTGATTGATTTACGCCTAGTCCGCGACTTGCTTCCTCAAACTGGCAGTAAAGAATGGGGCCATGGGCAAGTGCTGATTACCACTCAAGATAGTGGTACAATTCCTCAAAACGCTCCTCACACGTATCATGAATCGTTAAGCAAAGGAATGAGGCGGGACGAGGCAGTGGAATTGCTGGAAACAGTATCGCGAATTTCCGAGCGAGTACAAGCAGAAAATGTCGCTGAACTTCTCGATTTTCAGCCACTGGCCTTAGCTGCTGCTGCTTATTTCGTGCAAACTGTTGTGACCAGTGGGTCTTCAAATTATAATTGGAAAGCATACCTTCAAGAGATATCAACATACAGCCAACGAAAATCGGCCGAAACTGTCCTTGCTAATGAGAGTTCAGCCTACGCTAAAACAACAATGGCCGCAGTAGAAATGGCTATCCAAAGAGCTGTTGAAACAGACGAGGTTCTTCTTCATACATATTCTTTTCTTTCGCTCTGCGCTAACGACGACCTACCACTCGAAACTGTTTTAAAGTTCGTCAAAGCCCAAGTAAAGGACCATCCAGAGGTTTTAATGAAAGCAAACATTGTAAGGTCCTCTTTAAGTCTTGTTCATTCCGAAGAAGGGGGTGAACGAACTTATTTACGTTTACATAAAGTTGTGCATGACGCTTTGAAACGAGGCGAGATAGCCAACCTGAAATCAAGCCGGGAAAGCGACCACACCATGGCAGAAGCGGTAAAGATTTTCAAATCCCAACTCGAAGAAAATTACGAGAATTATGCGTTTTGTAAAAAATTGAGGCCCCACTGTGAATCTTTACTTAAGAAGATGACGTCAGAGTTTAGTTCAGATGAAAGCACTTTTTCAGAAAGGTTTGCGCTCTTCATAAATTTGGATACAGTTATTGATTGGCTACATAACCTCGCCAGGGTCTGTCAAGAAAGCTCCTATTTCTTCTTTGCGAAAATTGTGGTCAACTTAGCATATGACCTACTGTGGAACTTAGACGACACTTCAACAGGTGCGTTTGCTCGTAAAGGGAGGGTTTTGAATATAACTGGCGAAGTGTATCACCGCCTGGGAGAATACAGTCAAGCCAAAGAACTTCACGAAAAAGCACTGATACTTCGCAAAAAGATTTTTGGTGAAGATCATGCCGACGTAGCAACAAGTTATGATAACTTGGCATTAGTGTGCAAACGCCTGGGAGAATACAATCAAGCCAAAGAACTTCACGAAAAAGCACTGATAATTAGCAAAAAGATTTTTGGTGAAGATCATGCCGATGTAGCAACAAGTTATAACAACTTGGCATTAGTGTGCAACACCCTGGGAGAATACAATCAAGCCAAAGAACTTCACCAAAAAGCACTGACTATTCACAAAAAGATTTTTGGTGAAGATCATGCCGATGTAGCAACAAGTTATAACAACTTGGCATTAGTGTACAAATGCCTGGGAGAATACAATCAAGCCAAAAAACTTCACGAAAAAGCACTGACTATTTACAAAAAGATTTTTGGTGAAGATCATGCCGCTGTAGCAACAAGTTATAACAACTTGGCATTAGAGTACGACACCCTGGGAGAATACAATTAAGCCAAAGAACTTCACCAAAAAGCACTGATAATTCGCAAAAAGATTTTTGGTGAAGATCATGCTGATGTAGCAACAAGTTACAACAACTTGGCATTAGTATGCAAACGCCTGGGAGAATACAATCAAGCCAAAGAACTTCACCAAAAAGCACTGACTATTTACAAAAACATTTTTGATGAAGATCATGCCGATGTAGCAACAAGTTATAACAACGTGGCATTAGTGTACGACATCCTGGGAGAATACAGTCAAGCCAAAGAACTTCACCAAAAAGCACTGAGAATTCGCAAAAATATTTTTGGTGAAGATCATGCCGCTGTAGCAACAAGTAATGACAATTTGGCATTAGTGTACAGATGCCTGGGAGAATACATTCAAGCCAAAGAACTTCACCAAAAAGCACTGATAATTCGAAAAAATATTTTTGGTGAAGATCATGCCGCTGTAGCAACAAGTAATGACAACTTGGCATTAGTGTACAGATGCCTGGGAGAATACATTCAAGCCAAAGAACTTCACGAAAAAGCACTGATAATTCGAAAAAAGATTTTTGGTGAAGATCATGCCGCTGTAGCAACAAGTAATGACAACTTGGCATTAGTGTACAGATGCCTGGGAGAATACAATCAAGCCAAAGAACTTCACCAAAAAGCACTGAGAATTCGCAAAAATATTTTTGGTGAAGATCATGCTGATGTAGCAACAAGTTACAACAACTTGGCATTAGTGTACAGATGCCTGGGAGAATACAATCAAGCCAAAGAACTTCACCAAAAAGCACTGATAATTCGAAAAGAGATTTTTGGTGAAGATCATGCCGCTGTAGCAACAAGTAATGACAACTTGGCATTAGTGTACAGATGCCTGGGAGAATACAATCAAGCCAAAGAACTTCACGAAAAAGCACTGATAATTCGAAAAAAGATTTTTGGTGAAGATCATGCCGCTGTAGCAACAAGTAATGACAACTTGGCATTAGTGCACAGATGCCTGGGAGAATACAATCAAGCCAAAGAACTTCACCAAAAAGCACTGATAATTCGCAAAAAGATTTTTGGTGAAGATCATGCTGATGTAGCAACAAGTTACAACAACTTGGCATTAGTGTACAGATGCCTGGGAGAATACAATCAAGCCAAAGAACTTCACCAAAAAGCACTGATAATTCGCAAAAAGATTTTTGGTGAACATCATGCCGCTGTAGCAACAAGTAATGACAACTTGGCATTAGTGTACAAATGCCTGGGAGAATACAATCAAGCCAAAGACCTTCACCAAAAAGCACTGATAATCCGCAAAAAGATTTTTGGTGAAGATCATGCCGATGTTGCAACAAGTTATAACAACTTGGCATTAGTGTACGAACGCCTGGGAGAATACAATCAAGCCACGAAAAAGCACTGACGATTAATAAACAAATTTTCGGTGAAGATCATAAGTACGTAGAAAGAATTCGTAGTGAGTTGGCATTAGTAAACAAACACCATGTAAGCAGTCGAGCTGAGGATCGGCACGAGAAAGCACGTTGTTTGATCCTATAAATTGTCTTAATTTGGCAATTTAGGCTGCCTAGCAGTCGCTTCTGTCTCCTTTTTGCCAAGTAAGGTGATTCCTTTTTTTTCCCGCCCCTTCCCTTTGTTTCTATTTTGTGCTCCTTCTTATGCTCCCTACCCTCCCTCCCTGGTGTGCTTTTCCTACTCAGCTAAAGGGAAATGGAAACGACTGCTACGCAAGAGAGTTGGAGGTCCCCAATAAGTTATTCGGTATCCGAGATCTGGCTTATTCTTAGGCTGAGATACTGAATTTTAAGAAAATTGGAGAGGGAGATGCGGAATTGTAATATCACTAGCTTCCTATAAACGGGATACGAGACTTAGCGATTTAATTAATGACGAGAGATATCGGGAAATGTTGTTGAAGAGAACTGGTATCCCATACTCACGAAAAAAAGAAAACCTTTTTATGTATGTCATGAAAGATATTGCTCATCGTGGCTGTATAAAAAGTCTGGAATATCCAAGTCCCCAGGCGTTTTCGGCTCGGTCATTCCTGGACTCTACCATGAGCTGTGACGTCACCAGGATACTCGCCGAGAACGGAGAACGCGTTCTCTCTCCCGGTCTCTCCCAGACCTCGCGGGGACAACGGATCTAGTGAGATCGCCTAGGGACTTTCAAGGCGGATAAACGTAATGAGCATGCGTGAACTTTTTTGCCCAGATCCCCTAGCCGGGTTTAAGAAAATAGGGGGATTTCAAATATTTTTTTTGCCTAAAAATAAAATATTTCCACTCATAACCTGGAAAGAACAGGCAATTTGTCTCCAAAAGTTGCAAGCTGTGGTCATAACCTGCCATTACTTAATTTTCTCGAAGAATACCTCATAGTAAAACGGACTTTAACGGCATTAATTTCCTTGTGTTGTATTGGAAATGTGCATGCGTAGGTCTGTAGGTCCGTTTTTTTTCTGGATATTTAAGGTCCGGAGCTCCACTGTGGACACAAAAACAACATATCTTTGGACAGGGATTTGCCCCAAAAAATTAACTCTTGGCCACAATGTGTTTAAGGTCACTGAACTTTGTCGCACTAGAGCTGATATTTTAAAACCCACGCTCGATCGGACACTCGTAGCTTCGCAGATCACTAAAAATTTAATATAAACAAAATCCTCAATGTAGAAGTTATTGCGTTGATGTGTGGGCAGAAAAATGTCAATCTTTATCTAGTAAAATCCTCCTAAAAGTTGGTTTCAAAGAAACTATAGTTTTTAAACTTGTGATCGTTTCACGCAGATAAATTTTGCTTTGTCGTGATGTCAAGTTAACATGCATCACACCTGTCAAAAACCTAACTACGCTTAAGTAAGATTTCCTTCGAACAAAGTTAAAGTTACATTATTGCAAAAACGTCTTTCCAGTTACAACATGATTTAATAACTGACTGAGGTTACTGTAAGGACCATAGACGCCACTTTAAGCTTGCAAAGAGATGAGAAATGCAAAGAACAATCTGAACAATTCCATCATGCACAAAATTCAGCTTCAGTGAACTATAAAAAAAGCGTCAATCATGTTCATTAAGGTTGCAAAACAACAAATTACCATTAAAAATACATAAGGCTAAAGGCTCTTATACGTGACAATGACAACAAAGAAGTTAATTTTCTGTACGAAAACAACCTACCTAAAGATCTTAAAAGCAGAAGATCAGTTGCAAACTTCGCAACCAAGCTATGATTCACCATTTAGCCATTTTTAATAACTGGTCCATGCGAGGGTCTTCATTCAAGTAAATTAAACTCAGCAAATCATTAGAAAATACAGAAAACTGCACATAAGGGTTTGTTTTGCTCGCTTCAGTCAAATCCAGCCCCAGCAATTGTTTACGGGCAAAGAAACAATTGTTTTGAAGTCACTGCCGGCAGTTGTCGTTCTCAGCTACTTCACAGCAAGTGAAAAGGAAAATTTGCGTACAGAAAGAAAACAAAACTATTAAATAAAAAATGAAAAAAAAAAGAGAAAAGAAACCTATGACAATTATTACTTGAACAACAGAACAACAGTTGCCTATTCTTCTTAAACATGAGGATAATTAATGTAATTCGCCAACTGAAATAACGCAAACGTAGACAGATACAACTTTAATTTTCAGGAAATTGTAATTGAACTGTACATTATTTTTGTTTACGGAAGTATGATGTAACTTTATATAATTCGCGACCACTTTGCGTGACATGAAAGAATTTAAAATTGATGACATCATCCACGTGCACGCATAATCGCTCTACTATAAAACATTACAAAATGTGTTTAAATATATAGCCGGCGAACTGCATGGTTTCAAGCTACAAAAGCAAAGTTGTAAAATCTTAAGCAAGTTTAAAAGTTTTGGGTTTACAGAATCGATCCTTTTGGGGTCAAATAAATCCTAGGGGTTTAATTCTAATTTTCCGAACAGCATACCCTTCGGGTTCCTCTCCCGCCGCGCCTTTACGAGCCCTCATTTTCTTTGAATAGCGTGACTGTGAAAAATAGCGTGACTGTGATAGCTCGACCTTAACGACATTTGCGTGATCTGTCTTAGACCCTGTTTACATGGAGTGGGGGACCCCGGTCTAGTGGGGTAAGTTTCTTTTGTTTTGTGTCCCTCAGAGCGTGAAAACAAAAGAAACCAACCCCACTAGACCGGGGTCCCCCACTCCATGTAAACAGGGTCTTAGTCGGACGCCAATATTATCGGTCAGGTGATGGCTTTAGATCAATTACGAGCAGTTCCGCTTTAGACAATCACTTTCTCTTCTTCATCGTGCTACCTTGTGTTTTATTAAATCGAAGTTCCTTGGATTAATTTTGGGTAAGGTGAGTAATTTTACATTGGTTATTCAGCTTAACATACCCACAGATAAATTTAGGATAATTATTTTGTCGAGGTTCCACTCGTACACCGCACATTACCGTTTAAAGAATTTGATGGCCTCGGCATACAAAACTATCGCCACTGTCTTGAGTACTGTTCAGGGACTGTTGGGTGCATGGTGTAGAATTTGCGGTGATGAAAAGAGTTTACTTGTTATGACCATCTGGTTCTTGGAAACCGTTATTATTTTCGCGTAAGCATCGGAAATGTCTACATTTGCGAGTACACTCTTCCTTGTACGATTCTGCGCGATCATGGTCGCTATTTCGTTAAAAATACGCTCATTTAAGGGGTTGTTAGCACTGATCCCCTAGCCTGAATAATACGCCGATCATGGTGGGTAATTCGTTGTCCAAAATCAAAACGAATGAGTGTTTCATATTTAAAACAGGAATCAAACATCAAACAGGAGGGACTGGGAAGAGCATGATGGCCGACAGTCGCAAAAAATAATCTCTCTGATTCCTTCATTCGGAAACGGACAGACGCCGCTATATAAACACCCTCTGATCATATAATCATCTTTAAATCAATGTCTAAACGGAATCAACGTGAAACACGCTCTTCGAGTTCATCCTCTTCACAATATCAACCATCGCCGAAAGGCTTGCTCCGCGATGGGACGCCAGGTAAGGACGACGATCACGTCTCACTCAGCAACATTATGGATAAGTTGTGTCATTTGGAATCTCGAATCGGAAGACGGAAGACGGAATCTCGGAAGACCTCTTCGGCAGTCTAAAATCCGAGTTATCATGTCTTAGACAGGAACTCAACGAAGAAATTGAGAAAGTAAAATCGACCGTGAACGATATGGAAACATCATTGAACGCGACGTGGGACACAATCAAAGATCTCCAAGATGAACTAAAAATACACGCAAAATTCCGAAAGAAACATAAAGAAAGTTTGTATATTGTAAGTTCGAAAGTTAAACTATCTGGCGTTCCGTCCTTTCCGGCTTCGTCAATCTTTCTGTTTCAAGGTATGTTCTCCCTAAGCCGCTTAAATTTTACCTTTTTTTATTTTTATTTACAGTTCTATGTTTCCAGTGTAGCCGTTGTTTTGTTTTTTCGATCAGTAGAAAATATTTTTCAGTCCTACGAAGTGTTAACTATCGTAATTTGCATTCTGTTTCTGCATTCCAGTTCACTACTTTTAATCATCAACAAGTTCCCAATTGACGAATTGATAATCTGTTCTCTTAATGTGAGGGGCTTATCCCATAAGTGGCGAGAAACCTTTCGTTGGCCTAGAATGAAAAAATTTGGAATATTCTTTCTTCAAGAAGTCCACTGCACCAAAGAAAAAGAACGACTGTGGTCATCAGAATGGGGCTTCTCAGCTATTTTTAGTAGTGTTTGTAGCTCAAGTGCAGGGGTATGCATCCTGTTTAACAACAATTTTCAATTCGAAATCCAGAAACAATTTTCTGATCTAGATGGAAGATTTATTTTAGTAGATTTGAAACTTGAAAATAAGTCTATAAGGGACTTGTCAGAAATTAGCAGGGGGGGAGGGGGGGTGGGAATTTTAAATTTGGGTTTGGAAATTAGGTGACCCATCCCTTCAATGGGAGTGAAATTTGCTAACCCTCCCCTTATGCTTGGCCTAAAACATCATGACCCTCCCCACCTTACAGAATTGAAAGAAAAATGTTCCAGGCTGTTTAAGGTGCAGTATTCCAAGCCAACAAGAAAAAAGGAAACAAAAACAAAATAAAAGGAAAGCAAAAAAAGCTAGAACAAAAAGAATGGAAGCTAGCTGCAAAAAACCATTGCACCTCAGCAAGAGTGGCATAATGTTACAGAGCCTATTGGCCCATTATCTCTTCATTATGAAGGAATAAGTGGGCTCCTCAAAACACAAAGGCCATGTACCCATTACGCCTTTGAGAAGGGTTGTTCACCAATGAATAACAGGAAATTATCCAGCAATATCCAAGCTTCAACTTAAATGAAAATCATGATGATGATGAAAGTGATTGTATCATGATGGTGAAAGTGATTGTATCAATGCAGATGACATAAATGATGATGATTAAGATGCTCACAGCAGTTGATGGTGACGCTGAAGACAGTGATGAATAGGATAGCCAAAACTCTAATAACATTAATAACAACATTATTCATAATAAAAATGCAATAAGACTCTATAGCATTGCCGTGTAATAGATGAAAAGTAGATGTTTGTTAAATTCTTGCAATAGTATACTTCACAGTTTATATCCATAATGTTCTGTTGTTCTTTATTATTATTTTCCTTTTTTTTTGACCAAATAAAGAACTTCCTTTTTATTCTGCAGGTGAACCTCTACATGATCACGGGCTATATTTGCATGACCCTCCCCCTTTTAACGGCCCATTTTTCACGACCCCTCCCTTTTCTGAGTCTCAAAAAGTTGTGACCCCCCCTCTGTTTCCACCCCCCCTCCCCCCCCTGCTAATTTCTGCCAAGTCCCTAACCTTGGGAAACTTTTATGCGCCAAACGATGACAATCCGAATTTTTTTAAAAATGTTCTCAGCCACCTCCTCTCTTTCGAGTGCGAGGACATTATCCTGGGTTGGCGATTTTAATCTAGTATTGGACGTCCAAAATGATAAGAAGGGAGGGAGACTGACCACTCACAAAAATTCTTTGAAGGAAGTTCAGAACATAATAAATTCGCTAGACCTTATCGACATTTGGCGGGTCTCCAATCCGGATATGAGAAGATTCACTTGGAGAAGAAGCAAGCCCAAAATTCACTGAAGCTTAGACTTTTTCTTGACGAGTAATAGTCTAAGTTCGGCAATTACAAAAGCTGATATTTTACCAGGGTACAAAACAGACCATCCTTTGATAACGCTCCACCTTGCAAACAATACCAATCCCAGGGGCCCGGGCTTCTGGAAGTTAGGGCCTGTTTACATGCAGTAGGGGACCCCGGTCTAGTGGGGTTGGTTTCTTTTGTTTTCACGCTCTGGAGGACACAAAACAAAAGAAACTTACCCCACTAGACCGGGGTCCCCCACTCCATGTAAACAGGGTCTTAAATACGTCTTTTCTATCAGACAGTGAATATATTAATTTTATAAAAACAAAAAATCACTGAAGTTGCAAATGAATACCAAAATAACACTGAGGTTGATGCCGTGCTCCTCTGGGATACAATGAAGATGCAAATTCGTTCAAAGTCAATACAATACGCAAAACATAAGAGAGGCAAAATGAAGTTAACAGAAACAAATCTGGAGTCTGTCATAACGTCCCTACAGAGGAAACTGGAAGAAAATGACTTATCTGAAACCAACAAGACCACTATATATAATGAATTAGAAGTTAAAAA
>CALNXI010003157.1:14500-47657 GCA_942486025.1 Porites evermanni
GGGGGGGGCTAAAGATGATCGATATTGCTAGTTTCAACCAGGCCTTAAAAATGAAATGGGTAAAAAGCTATTTAGATGATCAAGATACAGGGAAATGGAAGCTTTTTTTCAATCATCGACTAGCACAATTTGGAGGGAAATTAGTTTTCTGGGGAAACTTAAGCCTTAAAGACGTTCGTTTACTTAATCAGCGAGATCCGTTTTTACCTGAGATTATGGAATTTTGGACGAACCTAAATTATAAGGACAACAATCTAGATTTCACGTCAGCTCAGATCTGACACAACTCCCTCATAAGAATAGAGAACAAACCAATTTTCTATAAATCTTGGTTCACCGCAGGTGTTAAAGATGTTCAAGACATCCTTGATACGGACGGAAATTAAGCTATACTGCATTTACCTCTAAATATAAAATCAAGACTAACTTTCTAGAATTCTATAAGGTAGTATCAGCCCTTAAACTGTTCAGGCAAAAGTGTTCTCAACAACCCAACAGAGGACCCAAAACCAAGACCTTTGGGCAAACATTATTAGCCTCAGAAAAAGCCTGTAAAACCGTTTACAAAAACGGTTATCGAAAAAAAGGCCACCACCCCTCTTAAAAGCCAGGGAAAATGGCTGTCTAAGAAAAATATAATAGGAAATGCGAACGTGAACTGGGAGAATACATACCGCCTCCCCTTTCTGTGTACAACAGAAACAAAGTTACGCGTGTTCCAATTCATGTTCCTCCACAGACGAATAGCAATAAACGACTTCCTCTTTAAAATCGGCCTAAAACAAGCAGGCCACTGTTCTTTCTGCGGGGAATTTACTGAAACCCTTGCCCACTTGTTCTGGTATTGCAGTTACACTCAAAAATTCTGGAAAGACATTTATCAATGGATAACTCAAAACACCACCGTAAACAAATCCATTGCCTTCTCTCCTCTTATCTGTCTTGGACTAATTGACAATATCTCTGATTTATTACTACATCACCTTTTCCTTATCGCCAAACGATATATTAACACATGTAAGTTAAATAACTGCAACCCTGCGCTACAGGTTTATATACAAACCGTTATGAACTCCATGGAAATTGAAAAAGAGATTGCCTCTAATAATAACAATATGTCCTCCTTCAAAAACAAATGGAGTCCTCTTAAACTTTGCCCCTCGGACAAATAAACTTGCTGTTATTAAATAATTCCAAAAGTTCCAAAAGTTAAAAGTGATGCAGAAACAAATGCAAATGCAAAGCACCTTTTAGTTCGTAGGACAGACTCCTTATGTTTTTGTTGTATCGTGTTCTATTTTGCAATTTTGCAAATAGTAAGTCAAATTTGTAAAACTTTTTTAGGCTTAATTAGTTGCAAATGCTGTAACATTGTATTTTTCCTTCATCTCTTGTACGTTGTGTTTATTTTCCCTCCATGTAAAGTCATGTTAGTCACCCTGGTAACCCCTGTCATCATAGTCACACCAGTCATTCTAGTCACCCTAGTCATCCAAGTCACCCCAGTCACCCCTGTCATCCTAGTCATCCCAGTCATTTTAGTCACCCTTATCACCCTAGTCATCTTAGTTATCCTAGTCACCTCAGTCATTCTAGTCACCCTGGTCACCCTAGTAATCCTAGTCACTCTGGTCACCCCTACCATCCTAGTCACCCCAGTCATTTTAGTCACCCTCATCATCCTAGTTATCCTAGTTATCGTAGTCACCCCGGTCACCCTTGTAATCCTAGTCACCCCAGTCATTCTAGTCACCCTAGTCATCCTAGTCATCTTTATCACCCTAGTAATCCTAGTTACCCCAGTCACCCCCATCATCTTAGTCACCTCAGTCATTCTAGTCACCCTAGTCATCCTAGTCATCCTAACCACTCCAGTAAGCCTAGTCATCCTAGTCACCCTATACTAATCACCCCAGTCATTCTGGTCACGCTAGTCATCCACCCCAGTCATCCTAGTTATTCTAGTCACCCTTGTCACCGTAGTCATCCTAGTCATCCTAGTCACCTTAGTCATCCTAGTCATCCCAGTCACCCTAGTCATCCTAGTTACCCTAGTCACCCCAGTCATCCTAGTCACTCTAGTCATCCATCCCAGTCATCCCAGTCATCCTAGTCATCTCAGTCATCCTAGTCACCCTAGTCATCATATTCACCCTAGCCATCCTTGTCATACTTGTCACCCCAGTCATCATATTCACCCTAGTCACTCTAGTCATCCTAGTTATCCTAGTCACCCCAGTCATCCTAGTCAGACTAGTCATCCTAGCCATCCAAGTAACCCTAGTAATCCCAGTCACCATAGTCATCTTAAACATCCTAATCAGCCCAGTTGTCCTAGTAACCCTTGTCATCCTAGTCATTGTAGTCTCTCTTAGTTCTGTCAGGCATATGTATTTGCTTTTCTTTATCATTAGAGTTTTTTATCAGTACTGTTTTTGTCGTTTTTGTACCTTAATTCTTTTTTAGTTATGATATGCATAGCATCTGTTCAGGTAGCTATGTCCCCTGAAACAATTATGACAATTACTGTTAGGAATGATATAAAACTTACATTTTGGTCCTGTCTCCTCTACGTGTATGTTACTTTACAGGGTTATAACTGTCAGCAACTAATCAGCATCTAATCTGTTGATCCATTACTCTGGAGAATAAATGCAACAAAACAAAACAAAAACATTAAAAGAGATGAAAATAAAGGAGTCACAGCCATGTATAAACTACAAAAGGAATAAAAAACAAGGGGGGTAGTGAGGAATAAAATAAAGGAACTGACTGGTCAATTGAAGTTCTAGACCTTGCAACAACATGTTAAAGGGTTCAATTCCTGGCTAAACCAACATTGAAAAGCTGGATAATTATTTAAAATAATGTAGTCTAAATGGAAGTTTGAGGGACTTGGTGGGTCTTCAGATCTGTTTAGAAGGTGTTCATTATAAGTCATTATATAACTGGCTCTCTTCATGTAGTCCAGGCTGAAAGCCTTTTTGACGCTATCAACAGCAAACAATGCTTGGAGTTGCGGATTTGACAAATTTAAAATGACTTTAATGTAGCATGATTTTCTCAAACACTGTCTAGCGCACTGTTTGATGTCATGGAGAAGCACCTCCCAACTGTCCATTGTTACGCCGATGACTCTCAGTTATACATCTCGTTTAGTCCCAAGGCGCACTCTGGCCAGGCTGATGCACTCCCAGTTGCTTCAGCAGTTGCTTCTATTGAACATTGCATTCAAGACATCAGGCAGTGGATGTCTCAAGACAAGTTGCTCTTGAATGATGCCAAAACGGAACTTCCTTTGATCGGCACCAGACAGCAACTCGCTAAAGTCACAATTGATGGCATAACTGTTGGACACTCTGTCATTGCTACACAATCTCACGTTCGGAACCTGGGTGTGTGGTTAGATTCTAACCTATCAATGGGCGATCACATAACGAAAACAAGCTTTGCAGCATTCTATTATTTGTACAATATCAGGAGGATAAGGAAATATCTCAGCAAAGAATGTACTGAAACTCTGATACATGCCTTTACTTCTAGCCGCCTTGACTATTGCAATAGCCTCTTATATGGCTTACCAGCGTATCAGACTCAAAAACTGCAAAGAGTCCAGAACTCGGCTGCACGTCTTGTATTTCACGAAAGTAAATTTTGTCATATTACACCATTGCTCAGAGCCCTACACTGGTTACCCGTAGCATATCGAATTTTTTTAAAAATTTTATTGTTAACTTTTAAGGCCATTCATAAACTTGCTCCGACTTACATTTCCAAACTTGTATCACCGAAAGACACAGGGGGTAGGTACTATCTTAGATCAAATAACGGCAAACTTCTTAACATTCCACCATGCAAGTCTCTTTCCACGCTTGGTGATCGATCTTTTTATATGGCTGCCCCTAAATTATGGAACGATCTTCCCCTTTTTATTAGAAATATATCTTCAGTTAATGCTTTCAAGAAGGCTCTTAAAACTCATTTATTTCAGAAGGCGTTTCCCAGCTAATTTATTGTTTTTATTCTCTTTATTAAGAAGGATTTGTATATAGGATTTTAAAGATTAATTTTTATTTTTAAATTGTTATTTTTACTAATTTTTAGGAAGGATCTGTAAATTTTGTTTTTTGGAATATGTACTAGGATTTTAGGATTTTGTTGTGTCAGTGTTATGCGCAGATGAAAATTTCTTCCCCTGGATTGATATTTGCACAATACAAATCAATAAATATTATATTATTATTATAAGATCTGTTTTAATAACTAGGCCTTAGAAGTAACTGAGAAGAAAGTGCTGCCTCTTTTCTGACATCTGCAAATGGTTAGATGTTCTAGTCTTCTCAGGTGAAGATGAAAACGGTAGTCCCTGGGCAGGAAACAACCTTTCAACTGATCTGACACTTGTTGGGCAAAAAAGAACAAATCACTGACAGACTAGGTACCTCAGCCTCCTACAGTGGCAAGCGCTGGTGTTTATCTTTCCAGAACAAAGGAATGGGTAGGGAGGGGAGGGTACATGTACTTTACTAGAGACCTTTATAGAATCTTGCTTGTTTTCATTTCCATTGGGCAGGTATGTGCCCAAAACAACTAGCAAATAACGGAAAGAGAAGGAACAGGAGAGAAGGAGAGAGGAAGGGGAGGCATTAGGGGGGGAATATTGGTGATAAGATAAAAGAAGAAAGGTAGCAAAAGATATAAGGTAGACAAGAGAGAGAAATGGTACACAAATTAATGCAACTTAGTCCTTGGTGAAGCAGCATTGGTCAGTGGATAATAAAAATGAAAGAAAGAAAGGGCAAAAAGGTGGTACAGGTAATACCAAAGAGAAAAATAGAACAAAAGGGCATAAAGGGGATGAATGGAATCACAAAGGAAAACAAAATAGAGAAGGAAAACAAGATGAGAAAGAAAGAAGGGAGTACTAATCAAAGGCAAAATGGAAACAACAATCATAGCCAAGAAGGGAGAGCAAAAAGGGTGGCAGGGAATATGGAGTGGTACAAGCTGTTGAATGAAAATAATGGCTACAAAATAATGGAAGGGGAACAATGTAAGTGGCATGCACAGGGATAAATTATAAACAGAGAAGTACAGGCAAGATGAATAATGGAAACAACAGACACATATGGAAGGATAAAGGGAGACTACACAAGGGTGTGGCATAGGGAAAGGGGATCTCATAAATAAATAGTAATAAAGATAATAATGGCAGCAAACAAAACAGGGAAACAAGAGGCCTGAAAAAAGGGAGGGAAAATTGTGAATGGAAAATGGAAACAAATATTAAAACAGAGACATGGTGACATCTCTGCTCTAATTTTTTTATTTGCTTGTTTATGCATCAACAAATCTCACCACTGGTACCCCAAGCTCCCGCGTCAGAATTGTTGTTGCACATAGCATGCGAAAACATCCGTTTCTCCTCGCTCTTCACCGGATGTTTCGCACGGAGGAACGTCTGCGACTCAGGGACAGAAATTCCACACTGATGACATAAAATCTGTCTGGAATCTGGTCAGAAGAGCTGATTGGTCGACGGAGTAGTTACATTGTTTTAGCCATTGTTTACGAATGACAGACAAAAGACAAAAGGCCCGAAGGTCAAATGTAAACGCGAAGAATCTCTAACAAAACAGTCAATGTTTGTGGAATATAATCGTCTCTAGAAGAAGCATTTGAGATTTGCTGGAGCTCGTTGGCAGATGAACACAACACTTTACCAAAATCGACCAGAAAACACGTAAAATTGGACAAAGTTATATTTGGAACCCCATGACTACCAGATTTTATTATGTAAACATTGATTTGCGTCATCAGTATGGAATTTCTGTTGCTGAGTCACAGACGTTCCTCTGCGCTAACGTCCCCAGGGACGAAGAGCGAGGAGAAACAGATGTTTTCGAAGGCTATGTTGCACAATGAAATATTATAAGGGGTTGTATGGGGATGTAAGTGTTGTTATTTAGGAAAGTGATAAAAATACCTCAGAGTTTCTTGCCTTGTCTCCTTGTTTAAATTTATGCTGTGTTGTTAACCTTTTAGAATGACTCTGAACTTTATTGATTTTGGGTTAGGAAACTGAGTGAATCAGGTTGCAGTAAGTCATTATACTGGACAAATGGACCTGAAAGTTGATTAACTCAGTTTCCTAACCCTAATCAATTCAGGGCCATATGGGGGGTGGTCTAAGGGGTCTTCGAGGTCTTTGTTTTCAAGACACCCCCCAACATGGCCGCCGTGACGTCACGTGCAAACCAGTTTATTATCAACACAAAACATTTTGCATACCTACTTGCCCAAAGCTGACCCCTCTTAACCTAAACTATTCTGACAGAACCTAATTTCCATTATCATCTAAGCTACCACTATGTAGTTTCGTTAGCTATAAAACTGCAATGTGCGGCTCTGAAAAACGGTTAAGAATGCTACCTGTTCTGTGATCAATACTCTTCATCATGTAATGCAAGATCGCCAGGGTTTGTACGCAGAATTGAGTCTTCTTGTTCAAACTGAAGTAGCTTTCCTTTTGATACAGAATATAACAAGCCAATAAAATGAAAGACCAAGCCTTCTTGTAGTTGAACAAGGCCGCCATCTTACGGCGCCATCTTGGTTTCCCCAGATCCCTAAGCTCTACTCGGTCAAAACTTTTAGAGATGTAGCGGGAGTAGCCTGAGTATCAAGCCTTCCTAAGGGGCTAGGGGAGAGGAGATTTCAGATGGGGGAGGGGGGTGGGGAGAAGAGAAAGGAAGTTTCTCTCTTCAGCTCTCTCCCTTTTTCGCTTCCATCTTTCTCCTTTTCCCCCAGAAACGCCTGATACTCAGGTTAGGAGTTGCTAAGAAAAGTCAACAGTTCAATGATTTCAGATGTGATTGAAACCAGGCCACGCTATATAGGCTGGCACCGTACACTGATCATTTTTTCAATAGTCACGGGTTGTGTCTCGATTACGTCAAAAGCTCTACGGAAATCCACAAAATATTACTCTGAAATACTAGCCTCCGACCGTGACTACATCATTATCCATTTTAAAAAAATTCGTCCGTGATCCTGATAAGTGCCATTTCAGTAGAATGACCAGAACGAAAGGCTGGTTGTAGTTCAAGTATAGCAAATTGTTCTCTTGAAGTTATTTTAATAGCGAGTTTGGTACATGTTTTTTCGTGGATTTTAGATACGCCGATTCGCAGCACTGGTATGGGGCGGTAGTTATTTATTTCTTCACGGTTGCTGACCTCCTTTGTCCATTTATCGCGGAAGCAGGAGCAGAAGGTATCTGTTGCAATCGATAAGTTCATTAGCCTGCATAGTGAGTGGATAAGTGACGGTGGAAGTGGATCCCTTTCCATTACAGGGTAGCCTGTGAACAGGCCTTTGTTCGAGCGGGGAACTTCCCTTTCCTTGCTATTTTTTTCCCCAAACAGAGAGCCTGTTCACAGGCTAATTACAGGGTGGCCATTTTGGTTTCAAATGCACCAAGGGAGCGGGTGTCGGGATTTTAGCGATTGCGGTGGTCGTCATGAGAAAGGGGTCGAGATTTTTTCTCGCCTTCTGTCTCCCCCATGCTACTCTGCCCCAAGCCAGACTTGGCAAATTCGGAACCGTTTGAAACCAAGATGGCTACCCTTAACGGTAGCGCTAGATCTCGAAGATCTTTAAAAAAAGGGGGGAAACTGCTGGAAGAGTCTATCTCCTAAGTCTATCAAACATTTTTTTTTTTTTTTTACTTATTTTAATTTTACTAGGATTCCTGGGTTGTCCAGTCAGTACAAAACAAAGAGAACACCTATAAAAATTACAGTGTTCTTGGGTGAAAATTTTCACAAGCAAACTGTACGTTTGTAAGATTGTGGTATCAAGAATTTCTACAAATATCGGTGAACATGCTGATACCAGTGCGGTGGGGGATATAGGGGAAAGGCCTGGGGGGCCCGGCCCCCTATTTAATATTTCCCACCTTATTGCCCGCAGGGCCAATAAAAACCATTTTCGTGCCAGACCCCTCCTCTTAGGGACTGGATGAGCGAGCCCCCAACTTACGGAAAGATCTGAATCCGGCTCTACTGGGTCTCACTGTAGTGATTCAAGGTCCTCTTGAAAAATGTGCTACTTGCTAAAGGCAGAAACTTGCGACCAACGCATGGGTTTTAAAAATTACTTTTCACTAACTGACTCTGTCAAGAACTACTTTTTTTCCTGACTTTGTGCAAAATTCCCTGTCAGTTTCCATGACTGTTTAAAGAAGGCTCTTTGAAACAAGTTTGTTCTTCCTGTTTTCTGGCCCCAGCAACACAGCTCACATGCGTCAGCAAACTCGTCGATTGATCGATTGGTATCAGGAAGAAGAGTCATCTTGTCTCAGGGTTTTAAGATACTTTTCAACTACTTTTGTGACAAAGTTAACATGAGTACGTCGATGTTTCTGTTACGACATCTTCCAGTTACACAAATTATGTATTTTCATTCATTATCATTTAAATAAGAACTGGCGACGTTTTCCTGTCTTTGTCGTTTCCTTCGCCTTAAAAATATTATCTTCCTGGCCTGTTATTTTTCTCCGACCGTAGCAACCCTACGCTTACGTCAAGAAAAATCGTCATTTGATCGGGTGTTATTTGGAGAGACATGATGTTCACAGGGAAAGACGAATCAACAATGTTTTCCAGTTGCACAAAAATCATCATATACTTCTACACTCTTAACTGAAAACTATAATTAAACTTAACGATGTGTTGCTAAATACGGACCCCTCATTATTACGGACAGTTTACTTTGTCCCTGGGGAAAGACAGCCCTTACTTTTTCTCTAAAGTCAACCAGCTTTATAGGGAAACCCCCGTTAATATGGACATTTTCTCCCGGGGAGGGGGGGGAGGGGAACTCCGCATATGAAAGTGGTGGGGATGCTCGTCGTCTCGCTTAGGGGTGTAAATTTCGGATTTTGGTCTCATTTAGGGTGTTCTGGGCAAAACGCCATCATTTTTAGCCGTGAAGGTCTCGTTTAGGGTTGCACACGAAAAAATATAAAAATATATATTTGATATGTATATTTTTAATTCGTTTTATTTACTCCATTCATGTAATCCAAGTTTTCTCATTTGTCTGTGTTTTAACATGGTCTCTTTTAGGGGTCAAAAAAAGCTTGGGGCACGCCCAGATCGGTCTCCTTTAGGGGTTTAATTCAAAATTTCCGACGAGCATCCCCACCCCTTTCATATGCGGAGTCCCCCCCCAGGCATTTTCTATGTCCCCTCAGTGTCCTTATTAACGAGGTATGATGATATATGTGGCCTCAATTCCACCAGGAATCAGGTGGACGAAGAACCACCTACTGGAAGTGCTTCCTCTAAATCGCTATTTATTAGTTTTCTTTATTAAAAAAATAAACGCTTTTAATTGTAATTTTATAACAGATTTCCAGGTGCAAACACAGCTTCCTTATCAAACGTAGTTAAGACAACTGTGAGTAGAACATTTAAAAATAATAAAGAATACTCAAACTGAATCATAAACAGGAAAGTTCTTTTTGCAACCTTGTTAGGTATATATTAAAGATACCGTTCTAAATTACAGTATATACCTTTTTTTGACCATAGTGATTTTAAAACTAACTTCCACCTCGAAATACAACTTCCTTAACAATCAGCAGAACACCTAATTACCCGGCTCAAAAAAGCAAAAGAAAATTCTGCCTCCACGTGAGATGTGGAAATAATAAATTATGCAAATGGCAAACACGATAGCCCTTTTTGCCTTTTTTTCGGCATAAAAAATATTTAACAATGAAGTGGTAAGAAGTGAGTTACTAAGGAACCCAACTTAAAAATAAGTAAATGCCATCTAGGAAACGAAAAGGCATAAAAAGAGCCAACAAATTACGTGTAGGTAACAGAGAACATTACTAAGAATCAAAGGACCTTGAGGTTAACAGTAAGTAGACTTGAAATATAACTGTCAAGCTTCAGAGAGAACTCTGTCGATTTGTTCTTGTTTTTGTTGTTGTCTTTAAAAAAAGAAACATATTATCAAATAGCACTAAAATTACGTGTAAATCGTACTATTACTGCAGCTGCTTTCTGGCGGAGGACCCGAGAGAGTGACGGAAATCGAGCCTACCTAGGGTGCTATCAAAGAAATGTAGTCAAACCTCGTTAATACGGACACTGAGGGGGCCATAGAGAGTGTCCGTATTAACAGGGGGTGCGCATCAAGCGGGTTGAATTTAGAAAAAATGTAAGGGCTAGGGACAAGGAAAACCGTCAATAATAACGACTGGGGTGTCCGTATTAAGCGGTGTCCGTAAAGCGAGGTTTGAATGTACCTTTTTCCATATATAATACCGATTTTTTAGTCGAGCGTGCTTAGCAAAGAGACTCTATAAATGCAAGCGTTCCGTTTTTTTAGTGTGTGCTCGCCAAAAGGGAGTCATGGTCCCAGGCCTTCCTAGTGGAGATTATGGAAGTGACTGGGGATAAGAATCGCGACGTAACCGAGAACGTACAATAAAACCTTGCTGTACGGACACCCGCTTAATTGGTTAACTGTTTACAACATCAAGCGTTAGCGTTTTACTGTTGAAATTCAGTAAAGACGATCTTATTTTCATCTGCTTTTCAGATTGAAGAATGAACGCAAAGATCCTTGTCGTGTGCCTGATGATAATGGCCTTTGTTTGTGTCGGTGCTAATGGGAGGCACACACGTCAAGGTAAAAAATCTTAAATACGTTGGCAAAATTACTTCTTTTGTTATTTCAGATCCCGGCGTCAGAACTAAGTCGAGGGTACGGTGGTGAGGATGACTTAAAACCAGTTCAAACTTAAATATTATGAACAATTATTCCTCGAGCCCGAATGTGCTCTGCGTCAATAGCCCATGAGGCCTTCGGCCTCCTGGGCTATTGACTCAGAGGCCATGAGGGCGAGAGGAATAATTGTTTTAGTAAAATCCAACTAGTTGGTCAAAATATCGAGACAAAACAGCTTAAAGCAAGACTTTAATCCTTTTTTGCTGCAAAAAATCCGGCGCTTTTCGCTACTAGTGGGCTATAACATATAGCCTAGTAGTAGCTCAACCAATCAGAAATAACGCAGCATCGATAATAGACCACTAGCTGGATTTTACTAAAAGCATTTATTCAGAACAATTCCTATTAACACACTTTTTGTTTGCGACTTGCGTAGATTCTGTATGGCAAGCAGCATACGGGTCTACTGTCGCCGACATTTTTACTTACTATATATTTTAGGGTATTAAGTGATGAAACTGAGACAAAAATAATAATATAAAATACACAGAAAAGGAAAAAAAAAAACAAGTCGAAACATCAGGGGCGGCGGAACATTTTTTCAAGTGCAAGGGGTGGTGGTGGTATGGGGGGACGGGGGGGCGCTGTCGGGGATGACTAGTGATATGGAGTGGGGAGGCTGAGGGGACTTTCCTCTAAGAAAGTCTATATTTTCTAGGAAAAGGTGGGAGGAGGAGAATCCTCAATCCCCCTCGGCTCTAACATCCCTGAACATTGCCGCCAGCAAATTCCAATTTTTTCTACGATAAATCCAGAGGCCCAAGGGCCCGTTTCTCGAAAGTTCCGATAATTAACGGTCCCGGTAAGCTGTCTCCGTTTACATTCAAGATCGAGGTTTCGATAGTTTTGCATCTAACATGATAAAACTGTCAGTTAAACAAACCAAATTTGGTTTGTTTTGCTAGGCGGGACCCGCGCTCTTATTCTTTATATTTCGATTTGAATATTTTATTTCGGCCCCGAAAAGTTACTGGGACTTTCGACAAACGGGCCCCAGGTCTTATAGCCTGCGAACCGCCGACGTATTTCCGGTCGTCGCTTCTCTCCTTCCGGCGAGTGAAACTAAAGCCGAAAAAACCGGATGCTCTCGCAGCCTACAGGTCTTACACAAGTTTCATTATCGCCGATATTTCCAACAATCCAAAACAATCTTTAGTGTCGTAGTTTTCTTTCAGGGTAATATTGGAGTTGATGAAAAGTTGTGATAGCCTGAATTTCATCCGATTGCTTCGAGTCGATTTCTCCTCTCAGTTCAGTGAGGGAGTAATAACGACTAGAAGTAATCGGATGAAATTCAGGCTAAAGTTAGGAAATTTGAGATCTTTTTCTAGAACGAGCTTTTCCTTTCACAAGGTCTCTGATTGCAAACTTTTCAACTTTTATGACAGTTTTTTCAACTGGCCTTTATCAGACTCAACTTCCCACCACACTGTGAAATTAACTTACATTGTATGCCCAGCACGTGCCGATGTGAACCAAATGCCTATGCAAACTAGATTTTCACTGGTAATTGATATCCTGAGAATTATGCAAAAAAGAGTGTAATTTGACAATTATTAATGAATAAGGCTGAGCATCATATTTAACGATTACTGAATGAGGCTAAGTATCTTATGAAGAATTATAGTGATCGAGGAGGGCTGATAACACCCTCCGAGATCTCCATAATTCTTGATAAGAAAGCCGAATTCAATAATTGTTTTATTATTCATTCAAAAAATAGTTCCTAGTTTCCAAACACAGCTAAAACATGCTTACCTCCGTCGATGTTAAGTTTATCTTTGGTAGTGCACGTTTAGGGTTGTTCAGGTCCACAAATATTCTCCAAACGGCAGATGTCGCCCCTCGAGTTGTTCTTGCCATGTTTTTAGCTATTATTTCGCCCAGTTCTTACTCTTGAAACGAGTGAAATGTCCGCCATTTTCGTTTTCACCACCAAAACAACTCAACCTCATCCTCAGGTCTTCTCGGTCAAGGGTGCATTAACAACAAAGCTGCACTTTTGACGTCATCGGGCGATTAATAAAAAAATTCTTCCAAATTTGCTCATCAGTAGCTGGTTATGGTGAATTAAACGTGTGCTTTTAGCCAGTTAGAATCGAGGAAATATTTTGAATGAATAATAAAAAGAATTACGCAGATCGAGAGGGGACTGGTATGATATTTATCAAAAGTTCTTAAAAGACGCACATTTTGAAAGAATTGAGGGTCATTATCACTCGCGAAAATGGAGAATTTCACAGTTATAATAACGTAAAGAGAGAGCAAGAAAGAACTCTAGTTCAACGTTTGAGGTTTGTCATGTTTTGCTTTGCAGACGACAAAGAAAAAGACCCAGGCCTGGTGGAACGTTTTCAAAGGCAGATGAGCAAGCGCGGCACGTATTGTGCTTGCTCTTCTAACATAGATGGTGTTTATTATTTGGTTTCATGTCCAAAGAATTGGGGAGTATGCTGGGTGGGCTTTGCAGGTATTGGGGCGTGTTGCAGTTCAGAAGGTTGAGAAACAATAGGGCACAAAAACTCATAAGGACCAAGCTGTTTAAATTGACGTAATTTATGGTAATATCAATGCCGTGAATGCTTGACACGATGATAAACGTAAAAACATAATTGTTATGAAATATCTACTTAGGTGTAAATAAATGTTTAAACTAAGAAAATCAGCAAAGACCATACTGACTGTATTAAACGAAAAGCGTATGGTAAATAAAGTGCATCTCATATGGCCATCCTCTTTTTTCTCCGTTTAGCGTCGTCCGACCGACCCAAATTTTTGGCATTTTCAAAAAACAAAAGTAAGGATATAGTTAAACCATTTTTCACTTGAATTCTTTTCAGCTGAAAAATGAGCGTAGTAGCAGCATAGACAAAAACAGGAACATATTTTACAGTATATTGTGCAGTATATTTTGTTAATCCAAATATGTGAATGTTAACTTTTAGCGTCATTCTGGGCTACCAGGGCCTCCTATTCCGAGACTTGATGTGATTTTTTTTTTCAATCCGACCGACCGACCCAACATCAGGAAACGCATTCGACGCTAAACGAAAAAAAAAGGGGGATGGTCTAAGGAAGACGTGTAAAAAGTGAGTCGTATCGCGTTGAAATAAGCAAGTTACAAAAAAATGAAAAAAAAAATTATACGAAATTCCTCGTGACGCACGTGCTACTTTAGGAGGGTTCACCTACATTTGACAAAGTTAGTGACTTGGAGTAATCGCGATGAAGATTGAAAGAAATCAGTTTCAAACTAGGTCAATCTTGCTTAGCAGCTACTGAAGTTGATTTACATTTGTTTTATTTTTGCGTTGGTAATACTTGGTGATACAAAAATTTTCACCCGTAACGATTAACCATTCCTTCTGGTCTAGGCTAGCAACAATTAGCCCTAACACTTCAGTCCGACGAATTAAGATGGCTGAGTGAGTCGGCCCACACAAATTATTGCAAACTTTGAACTGAGCTGGTTATAGAGTTATAAGCCATTGCTTAAAATCAAAAATCCGCTTGAAGTAGCCATTGAATTAACAAAACTAAGTTAAACGTCGGTCAATTTTGAAAATTTACAGTGTATGTGACGGGTAAATCTAACTTGAATTGGAACAGAAAAGTTCTGTCTTTAACAGCTTGACTTACTTCTCTGACTTTTCGATAATAAAGCAATATGGATTTAATGACGAATTTGTTAATTTTTTATTAACTGAGTAAACAAGTTTGGCATTTTACCCTTTTCTAAAATTTAAATAATGGTAGTATCTCAGCCAGCTGTCGGTCAACATTAAAACGCGAACGACAGCCTCCAGAAAGAAAATAGAGAGTGGTTTCACTTGGCCCAATAAAATGTCAGGTGATAGTGAATGCCGCCAAAAAATCATATGAGTAATTAAAAATGTACATAGCAAGGTTGTCATGCCGAAGGTTATTTTGTGTTATATTGAAAGCTTAAAAAGTTAAAACATCCCCCGCTTTCTCAATTTTGTTAAGCTTCATAGGAATAAAAGGAAAAGACAAAACAAAACAAAAGGTGTTTTCATTAATCCAAGCTATGAACACCCCTTTGTCTACACTCTATACAGACCTCTATACACCTTACGCTTTTTCGCCCGGTTTTCCGTGACATGGAGAAGAAAAAGAAAATTTTTTACTTTTTAATATAATTGCATCCGATCCTCTTCATCTTTCCTACAAATCTTTTGAATGAATATATACAACAACAACACCAAAAGCTTTATTTGCATGACCATAAAGGAATTACAGTATTGCAAAAGTTATTAGTCTAAATTTAAGTACTAATTCAACTAATTAGTACGTGCAAAACATTACAAAACGTTACAGTTCCCATTCATTCATTCATTCATTGATATTAATTTGGTTCTTAATTCAAAGCATTGCGAGATAAATGAAACTAATTGACAGTTAATTAAATAATCAGAGGAATTCATAAGAAGAGATATTAAAGTATCGTGTGAAAGTGATTTGAAGTCAGGTATTTTAGTTTCTAGTTTGGAGAAAAATATGTCTCTGATCTGAGAATAAGCCTTACAATCTAGTAAGAAATGATTTTCATCTTCGATTTTGTTACTTGTACAAAAGTGACATATCCTTTCATTGCGAGGAATGTTTTCGTATCTACCTGTTTCAATTCTAAGTTGATGACTACTTATTCTAAATCTAACTAATGCTTTTCTCGAAGGGTTTTTTCTTGTTAAAACTAGGTACGGCGAGGGGCTATAGTCGTCTTTGATTGTACAATAAAAACTGAGTTTTTGTGATTGTTGAAGGGTCTGATTCCAGTAAGAGACGTATTTATTTTTCATTATGCCGATATACCTATTAACTATTGAGTCACTCAATGAATTACAGGAAAAGTCATAGTTTAGATCATAGTAGTCAACCATTTTCATGAGATTAGAGTAAAAGCTAGTTTTTCCGTTATGATGAAGGTCAATTGAAATTTGTAAGGCCTGTTTAACTATAGAATCTTCATCTTTACCTCTCAGATAGTCTAAGTAATTTAGAATCTTTTTATTTATATCAATGATCATGGGAAATTTACCGAGTTCAGCTCTACAAGCAATGTTGGATGCCTTGTTATGTACTTGTAAATAACGTTTACAGAATTGCAAATGGGTTTTTTCAATTGCAGAGCTGTCCCAGGACTTAAAATCTGATTTAACAAAAGCACCCCAAACTTCACTGTTGTAGGTTAGAATTGGTGAAATCATAGAGTCAAAAATTTTACACGCAAGTGAGGGCTTAAGATTATTCAAATCCGTGTGCCGCCTGAGGCTGAAGAGCGCGTGAAGAGCTTTTTGTCGGAGATGTTCAAGCGAAAGTGTAAAATTTCCGGAAGATGTAATGCGAGTTCCTAAGTAAGTATAGTTTTGGACAACGTCGATTACTTCATTGCCTATGCGGAAGTTATGTTCACATTTTCGTGTGCATCGTTGAAAAATCATTATTTTGGTTTTCTTAGGATTTATTCTAAGCATCCATGAGTTGCAATATGAAGATAGTACGTTAAGGCAGTTTTGTAGACCAAGTTTGGATCGCGATAATATTATCAAGTCATCTGCGTAAAGGAGAGAGTTGAGTCTGGTGCCATTTGGTAACACGAAGGGGTCTGATAAAACATTGTCAAATGAGAACGCTAGATCGTTAAGGTATAAGTTAAAGAGCAGAGGGCTTAAAATGCAGCCTTGCCGCACTCCTCTTGCGTATTGAAAAGATCGTGTTTTGTTATTTCCAATCCTGACAGAGCAGGTAGACTTCGAGTATAGACTCTTAATTAGACTATAAAACTTTCCTTGGACATTGATCTTAGATAACTTATAGAGAAGCCCATCATGCCAAACCGAATCAAAGGCTTTCCTAAAGTCAACAAAACACGCATATATTTTCTCCTTGTGACAATGGACATATTTGTCTATTAATGTTCGAAGTGTGAGGACATGATCTGCTGTTCTATTATTTGCTAGAAAACCAATTTGAGACTTGTGAAGTATATTATTTAAGTCAACGTGCTTTAGAAGTCTCTGATTGAGAATTGAACAAAATAGTTTTCCAATACAACTGGAAATACAAATTCCACGGTAGTTTGATGGATCGCTTTTAGTACCACATTTAAAAATTGGTGTAATGAGGCCATCACACCACATTTGGGGCATAGTTCCTAAGTCGAGGACCGTGTTAAATAGTTTTAGATAAACAGGCATTAATTCGTTTAGGCTAGATTTGATCATTTCGTTTTTGATTTTGTCTGAAAAAGAAGATTTGTTGTTTTTGAGTTTTCCAGCTGCAGTGCGAATTTCACTTTCAGTGATGAGGTAATCCAAGGAGTGAGATCGTGTCGTAATATCCTTTGAATTCTGCAACTCATCTATAATTGCCTCCTGCTGTTCATTAAGGGGTTCATTCGAGTGCAAAGATTGAAAGTGGGACATCCATTTTTCTTCAGAAATTGGAGGGGTGTAGGTTTCCTTCATAGTGTCGTCCATTGACTTCAAACAGTTCCAAAAGCTCTTATTGTTCGAATTTTCGACCGTATTTTCAAGTTCACAGATCTTATTGCTATAGTATTCGTTTCTCTTATGTTTCAAAAGGTTTTTATATTGTTTTAAGACGTTGTGAAACTCTTCCCTGAGGGTATTGTTTAGAGGATCTCTATGTTTTTGATTAGAAAGTTTCCGCAGTTCATGTCTTTTATAGCGGCATTCTTTGTCGAACCATTTTTTGTTCGAAGATATTTTGCAACGTCGCTTTTTTGCTGTTTTGATCTTCAAACAGCGTTTGGCGGTTGAAATAAGAATATTTTCTACAGCATGAAGGTTCATGTCAACATTTCTCGTGATTGTTGTAATATTCATAAAATCGTGGATCATTCTTTGAATGTCTTCAGACTGTAATGTAGCTCTAAATTTTTGTGACGAATCGTTTTCCCAAAAAAACTGTTTTGGTAGAGGAGTAAAACTATATAATTCCAACCCTTTTCCTCCGATGTCAACCCTAACGCTTATATCTGAATCCTACTATGTTATGTTTTTATAAATACAGGTTTAGATCACAAGAACGTAGACGAACGTAGACACAGATGATTATATATTTTCTACATCGCTAACTAATGCTGAGCTCTAAAGCGGTATTTTAAAACTATAATTACGCCAGTTGTTAATAATTCAAAGCTAGTAAACAATACATCAAGAAGTCAATCATTTTTCGAAGTCTGTCATTTTTTACGCAAGTAAAGTTAAATACAGTAAGGATATCACCGCATATTAACCCTCGGACATCCACGCAAATTCGTACCCCCACCGTGGCACGGGGGGGGGGGTGAATGGAACCCCTCCCCGGAGTTTTTGATGCGTTGAAGTATTTTGAAACGATTTTACCTTTAGTGAAAAGCCTTTGATCTTCTTAACAAGATGAGGTATATTTTATGGCTGGTGGAGCTGCTGGAGGCCTGTGACGTAACCAACAATGGTCGCCATCTTGAATTTTACCAAGAATTAGAAATCAGGTTAAAACCGCGAGAAATGGTAATTTTTTGTGCTTTACATGAAAAATAACACATAAATAAGCACTTTGCATGATTTTAGCCACAAGATTCACTTTTATTGTTGAAAGAAGCTGAAGAAACATGTATTTTCACCCAAAATTGACTTGACCACCTGCTACTTATGACGTGATATCTCGTAACCATAGCAACGAACAGCTACTGAAAACGTCAGGTGCTGATGTTTTATCGGAAGGTTAAAAAACTGGTTAACTAATTCGATGAACAGCGAAGCCCTCTCAATGTTTCTTTCACAGCTTGCCTTACTTCTCTGATCTTCCAACAGTACAGCAAGGGATTTAATGACGAGTTTAAGAAAACCACGGTAATTGTAAATTGCCTAGTGAGGTACATGGATATAGGGATTCGTCTTTGGGATGTTAAAGCTACCATTATAGCCACTGGCAGATAACAAACAACCAATGCTACCTGCACCCACAGTGCACTGTACACCGCCTTTCTGTATCGAGCTATGTTCATTGGAATTGCTTGGTTTGGTTGCCTTTGGGAAGTGGGAGTTTCAACATGAATTCGGTTATGACGAAGGACGAAGAAAATTTTTGTGTAAGCGAAAAATGTGATGGAAAGACAGAGGGCTATGCCTACGTATTGATACCATGCGGTTATAACAGGATTCAAAAACTGTAATGATGCGAAGACGATGGAAGAGATCCAGAAGCCAATTATAGTTACACAAACTCTTTTAAAAGTTACAACTTGTCTGTATCTGAGCCCCAGCGACAAAGCGAGAAGTCTGTCCACGCTTATTGCCGTCATTGTCAAAAAGGACACTGAACACAAAATATAGCTTGCACTTAAACCAGACACTAGTGCATAAAAGCAAACATCCCACCTCTCTCTTACTTCAGACATCCAATACACAACGTACAAAGGCTCTGCAGTGATACCAACGAAGAGATCAGTTATCGCAAGGTTGCGAAAAAGGAGTTTGGACGGCGGATGAAGCGAAGTGTCCTTGTGCAGGGCAACTAGGATCACAGTGTTCTCCAGAAATGCAGTGATGGACAGAAAAGTATTTAGCACTGAAAGAAAGATAAGCTCACTGTGTACTTTTCCTGTAAATTCTGCCTTGCAACGTAGTTCACTGAGCGTTTTCTGGCTGTTGTCCTCGGTAAAATTTGTGAGCTCTGCCATCCCTTATCTTCCCTGTAATGCAACTGCGTGCAACTGAGCTGTATATTCAACGAATATTTATTCGTGCTTTTATAGAACACGCTAATCAATTCGAAATGATTGTTTGGAGTGTATGAATAATTCACTTCCCCGCTGCGAAATTGTTTTTGAATTATTATGATCAGAAACCCTCAGAAACGTTTTTTTAACAAATGGTTCATGAGTTAGCGTGCGTAATTGTCGAGTACTATAAAGCACGCGGCGAGTTTGGAGAGCAACTCTAGCCTCTATCCTCGAAACTTCCAAGTGCTCCGATCTCATCGACGTCGCCGTCGTCGTTATTTAGACAGTAAGGAGCCTATTATAAGCACCGGAAGTAGATCTAGGAGTAGGCGGCAATTGATCGTGAACGTTCCATTATTGCTCCGTTAAAGTTACAATTTCATAGCGTCTTGTTGCGAAAACAGATAAATCTGGTTATAGTAAGGCTTCTTTGACGTAACATCGCCTGTAAGAGTAAGATTGTATTTTCGTTTGCGTGAGTGAAGCGCCTCTCTCTAATAAGGTATTAGCATTACAGCCACCTGTCTTAATTAAGCGGCCAAAGAGTGGGCATTATATACACGTTTAGCCTACGAAGAAGCTTTTCAGTTAGGGTAGTCGCGAGCTTGCTAGCGGGCTAATATACGTTCGAATATGTGAACTGTACTCATTATGCAGCTTATTTGCCTGTGAGTTATATTCTAGTTTTGGTAAAATAAAATTCGGCTGTCAGTGAGAGTCTCGATAGCTTTGCCAAAAAAAAACAAAACAAAACAAAACAAAAAAACAGTAGTTTCTCTAGCAACCTGTGTTGCATTTCAGGTGTGGTATGGAATCCCTAACTGAAAGAGTTCTCAAGTCTCAGCTAAAATAGTGGGTAAGGTGGGAAGGGAGGGTGTGTGTAAATGAGAGCGTTGTAGGCGCAAAACACATATAAAAATGGTTCATAGTTAATTGTTAAAAAAGCACCGATATTGAACGACTAACAACTGCAATGCAGCCACGTTAAACACAAATATACAGTGCAAAATAATATGTTAAAATTTAATAACACTGACATTGAGCAACCAACAAACTGCAATGCAGCCACGTCCAACACAATATACAGTGCAAAATAATAATAAAAAAAGGAACTGAAGGGTTAATATAATATGTATAGTTATGAACCTTGAGGGGAACTCAGGCACGTTCAGGCATGGAACACCTGCTAATTTGCATAATTTGGCAATGTGGCACTTGAAACGGATTGTTTTGATCAGTCGTCATGAAACTTGGCAAACAGTTTTAGCTCGGTGGCCTTAACGATATGTGACATATTCATTGTTGAAATATTAGTCAAGTGACCTGCAAATAAACGTTAACGTTCAAAGTTTTCAAATTAAAACGGAGGAAAGGAAATGAAAGAGCAAATTCTTAGGCACCAGTGTTTTTCCCATGGACTTGATATTGTGAAATAGCCCTGCATGTATGCCTAAGTAGGGCAAGGATTACGAAATAAGGAAAAACAGGTCACGTGTCTTATAAAATACTTTAATATCTCTAAATGAAAATGCTTTAATCTACCTTGCAAGGCTAATTGACAATCCAGACAGTTTCGCTGACAATTTGATGACAAGTATTTTTAGGCTGAGGTTTAACAACCTTGCCCCGTTTGAGAAAACATATTTTGTGACGTCATGGTCCAAGGAATGTCACGTGATACTTGGGATGAATTTTCCAAAACTATTTTAGTGAGAAATGTCTTATCATATCTTTTGGAACCCTTTACTTGGATCCTTCTGTGTCATTAAAGAGGATCTTTGCATTCTCTGTGGGGGGTCTTTTTAGCCTTTCAACCCATGCCTTAACTTGCCTGAGAAACAGGTTTCTAGAGAAAACAGATCCACTAACTATAACCGTGACAAGATGCCTGCGGAATTGACACATGAAAGTACTGAAAGGTCTTCGAAATAAAAAGCACTTGAATACTTACTCTAAAATACATCAAATAGCCTCTGCAGCAGACCCGATTAGCGAGCAAAATAAATGGAAACTCCTCAGCTAGTAGACAAAATTCCTCGTCATGGATATGACCCTCAAAGAAAAGCAAAAAAACTTTTTTTTTTTGCTGCTCACGCCATAGGTAATCGTCAGCATGATGACGTGCAAAATGAGAGGAGTCTGGGGACGAATTTATCCCAGCTGAATGAAAATGAAAATGGTTGAAAATTAATAATTAATGAATGAGGCTGAGTATCTTATGAAGAATTATGGAGATCGAGGAGGGTGTTATCCGTCGAGTCTGTAGGCCGAGGCGGAGAACATCCTCCGAGATCTCCAAAATTCTTCATATGACACGAAAGCCGAATTCAATAATTGTTTTGTTATTCATTCAAAATAATTCCTAGTTTAAAAACATAGCTAAAACATGCTTACCTCCATCGATTCATCGATGTTAAGTTCATCTTCGATAATACACGTTTAAGGTTGTTCACCTCCGCAAATATCTCCAAATAGCAGATGTCGCTATTTGAGTTTTCTTGTTGCTGTTGTTGCCATGTTTTTAGCTATTATTGCGCCTAGTTCTTACTCTCAAAACGAGTGAAGTGTCCGCCATTTTTGTTTCCACAACCAAAACAACTCAACCTCGTCCCCAGGTCCTCTCGGTTAACGGTGCATTAACCTGCAAAAACGCTGCATTTTTGACGTCATTTTCTCGCTAAACACAAGATTCTTCCAAATTTGGCCATCAGTAACTGGTAGTGGAGAATTATGCGTGTGCTTTTAGCCAATCAGAATCGGGGAAATATTTTGAATGAATAATAAAGGAGGTTACCCAACTTAACTGCCAACCAGAAAATATAAACATCTATAATGTTATTTCGTTCTTTAAAACTTTGAAAGTAGGTAAAAAAACCGGAGGACCTGAGAGAGCGACGGAAATCGAGTCTTACTAGGGTGGAGTGTCGCTATTAAAGAAATGTAGTCAAACCTCGTTAATACGGACACTGAGGAGGTCATAGAAAGTGTCCTTACCGAACGGGTTGAATTTAGAGAAAATTTAAGGGCAAGGGACAAGGAAAACTCTCCTTAATAACGAGGTGACCGTATTAAGCGGTTTCCGCAAAGCGAGGTTTGACTGTACCTTTTTCTATATATACCTGGATTTTTGAAAACCAGGTTAGCAAAAATATCAACTCATTCTACTACTTGCCAATTTAAAACAATAAAGCTAGTTCAAAGGCCGATTAAAAGCTTTTATCTGACGCCGGGCAGTAAGTTAATGGTCCCTAGAAGCATACCAACGAGTCCAAATATAAAATGATCGACGCAAATTTTAGAATATTTATTCAGTCATCTGACTTCGCGAAGTTTCAAACCGTTGTTTATTCCTTTTTTTCTTCCGGGTCTTACAAATGACTAGGGTAACTTCACACAATACGAATCAAACTGGCTCCTTCCCCCTCCATCACCCCGACGGAGTTGAGTTTTGTTCGCACTATATCCTCTCTCTCCTCCCCAGACGCTCCCGCTGGCTCCCGCTGGCTCCTGCTGGCTCTCGCTGGGTATCCCGATGAAAACAGCAGTAATCCAAAAAAAAAGTTAGAGGGCGTGCAGAGGACGATGGGAAGAGGGAAAGGGCTGTACCCTTAACTAACAGCCAAACTGGGAAAACCGTAAACACCAGAAATATTTCTGGAATGCTATTGTGTTGCAAGGAAAAAGCCAAACAGGCGAGAGAAAACTGAACTGCAACCAAGAACGTTAATTAGTTTGTGGTTTTGTGGCTAGTTTGCGTGTCCCGATCTTTGCTCTGATTGGTCACAACAAATATTTCAAGTGTTCACTGTTTTAACGCCTTAAACGTCGGTCAGTGATGAAAATTTACAGTGTCTGTTACAGATAAATCTAACTTGAATTGAAACAGAAAAGTTTTGTCTTTAACAGCTTGCCTTTATACTTCTCTGACTTTTCAAAAGTAAAGCAATATGGATTTAATGACGAACTAGAAAAACCGTAAATCTCCTTGCAAGATAAATCGATACCGGCATCGTTCGTTTAGGTGTCAAAACTACCGATACAAAATAAGGCAGATAACAAGCAACCGATGTTATTTGTATTAACAATGAATTGTGCAACCTCTTTTTGAATCGAGTTTTGTTCCGTGCTAGAATTTAGAATATAACCCTATAAGTCAATGACAAAACTTACGTGCCCAGGAGTTTGTTAATTTTTTATTAACTGACGGGTTTCGCATTTCATCCTTTTGTAAAATTTAAATTATGTTCAGTATTTCAGCCAGCTGTCGGTCAAAATTAGGGACCTTAAGCAACGACCACGACGACGAAGACAACAACAGCGTCAAAAAACAATTGCTTTTATGTGCAAAACAACTGCACGACTACGACGTGAAGCCTCCTTATGCGACGTTTCATGGAGGACGTGGAAATATGACGAGAAATTTTCCTGTCTCTATTTGAACATAGATAAAGCCCTTAAGAATTTAACTCCAGGAAAAGTCGCCTACATTCGTCGAATTAAGCGGTTCCAAATAGACGCGATAAAGATTGAAAGGACGCAAATTCATTTTTTAGTGATGTTTTCACTGCCGTTGTCGTCGTCGATGCTTAAGGTTCCCATTAAAACGCGAACGACAGCCTCCAGGAAGAAAACTGAAAGTGGTTTCACTTGGCCCCATAAAATGTCAGGTGATAGTGAATGCCGCCAAAAAACATATGAATTAATTAAAGATGTTAATAGCAAGATTGTCATGCCGAAGGCTATTTTGTTTTATATTGAAAGCATAAAAGGTTAAATCACCCCCCCCCCCGCTTTTTTATTAGTCAACTAATTGTTTGAATAATATATCCATTCAAAACATTTGCAGGAAAGATGAAGAGGATCGGATGCAATTATATTAAACACGACTAGTCGGTGAATAATTGTTATATATTAAAAAAAGTGGTTAACTATTTCGATGAACAGCGAAGTCCTCTTAATGTTTCTTTCACAGCTTGCCTTACTTCTCTGATCTTCCAACAGTACAACAAGGGGTTTAATGACGAGTGTAAAAAACCTAGGTAATTGTAAATTGCCCACTGAGGTACGTGGATGTAGGGATTCCTCTTTGGGGCGTTAAAGCAAGCGCTATAGCCATTGGCAGATAACAAACAACCAATGTCACCTGCACCCACAGTGCACTGTACACCGCCTTTCTGTATCGAGCTATGTTCATTGGAATTGCTTGCTTTGGTTGCCTTTGAAAAGTGGGGATTTTAACATGAATTCGGTTATGGCGAAGGATGAAGAAAATTTTTGTGTACGCGAAAAATGTGATGAAAAGACACAGAGCTGTACCTGTGTATTGATACCATGCGGTTATAACAGGATTCAAAAACTGTGATGATGAGTAGACGATGGAATAGATCCAGAAGCCAGTTATAGTTGTACATGTTCTTTTAAAAGTTACAACTAGTCTGTATCTGAGCCCCATTGACAAAGCGAGAAGTCTGTCCACGCTTATTGCCGTCATTGTCAAAAAGGACACTGAACACAAAATATAGCTTGCACTTAAACCAGACACTTGTGCATAAAAGCAAACATCCCACTTTTCTTTTACTTCAGACATCCAATACACAACGTACAAAGGCTCTGCAGTGATACCAACGAAGAGATCAGTTATCGCAAGGTTGCGAAAAAGGAGTTTGGACGGTGGATGAAGCGAAGTGTCCTTGTGCAGGGCAACTAGGATCACAGTGTTCTCCAGAATTGCAGCGATGGACAGAAACGTATTTAGTACTGAAAGAAAGATAAGCTCACTGTGTACTTTTCCTGTAAATTCTGCCTTGCAACGTAGTTCACTGAGCGTTTTCTGGCTGTTGTCTTCGGTAAAATTTGTGAGCTCTGCCATCCCTTATCTTCGCTGTAATGCAACTACGTGCAATCGAGCTGTATATTCAGCGAATATATATCGATGCTTTTATAGACTACGCTAGTCAATTCGAATTGATTGCTTGGAGTGTATGAATAATTCACTGCCCCGCTGCGAAATTGTTTTTGAATTATTATGATCAGAAACCCTTAGAAACGTTTTTTTAACAAATGGTTCACGCGTCAGCGTGCGTAATTGTCGAGTACTATAAAGCACGCGGCGAGTTTGGAGAGCAACTCTCGCCTCTATTCTCTAAACTTCCAAGTGCTTCGTTCTCATTGATGTCGCCGTCGTCGTTATTAGGGAGTTTACGCAACGACGACGGCGACGGCAACGTAAACGGCAAAAAAGAAATAGGTTTAGACAAGCAAAACAACAACTTTGCACGTGCATCACGCTTTTTTGTACATTTCTCTACCGTCGTTGCACGACTACAACGTGAAAATGCCTAATTTCCTGTTTTGTCGAGGACGGGAACAAAAGACAACAACTTTCTTTTTCTTTTCCTGAACTTTGATGCAGTCCTTTAGGATTCAACTCCAAAAAAAATTGCTAACATTTGACGAATTTAACGAGATGGAATAAGCGCGATTAAGTTTAAGGGAGCAAAAAATTCACATTTTAAGTGACCTTTTCGTAGCCGTCGCGTCGTCGTTGCGCAAACTCCCTATTTAGACAGTAGGAAGCCTATTATAAGCACCGGGAGTAGATCGAGAAAAAGACAGTAATTGATCGGGAACGTTACGTTATTGCTCCGTTAAAGTTACAATTTCATAGCGTCTTGTTGCGAAAACAGATAAATCAGGTTATATTAGGGCTTCTTTGACGTAACATCGCCTGTAAGAGTGAGATTGTATTTTCGTTTGCGTGAGTGAAGCGCCTCTCTCTAATAAGCTATTAACATTACAACCTGCACCTGTGTTAATTAAGCGGCCGAAGGGTAGGCAATATACTGATATACACGTTTAGCCTGCGTGCAAAGGCTCTGCAGTGATACCAACGAAGAGATCAGTTATCGCAAGGTTGCGAAAAAGGAGTTTGGACGGCGGATGAAGTGAAGTGTCCTTGTGCAGGGCAACTAGGATCACAGTGTTCTCCAGAAATGTAGTGATGGACAGAAAAGTATTTAGTACTGAAAGAAAGATAAGCTCGCTGTGTACTTTTCCTGTAAATTCTGCCTTGCAACGCAGTTCAGTGATCGTTTTCTTGCTGTTGTCTTCAGTAAAATTTATGAGCTCTGCCATCCCTTATCTTCGCTGTATAAGGAGAGACTTTCCATGAATTCTTTTAATTATTTGCCTCGAATTTCACATGCAGCTTTCAAATTTTCGCTTTGACGTTGTCTTTAGTAATTCATACTGAGTATGCACTGAAAGATGTTTTAGTTCCGCAAAAAGTAAGCACGGTTCCAAAGTCAAACAAACGCCTATGCAAACTGGATTTTCGCTGGTAATAGGCTACTTGCACTAAGAGGTCACGTGACCAATGTTTCCTTTAAACAATGACTTGGAATCCTGTTAATGACAAAATTGACAGAGCGCATAAAAATTATCTTACACTCGAAATTTGGGAGGAAACGCATTTAAGGGAGATATTTTATGGCACTTTGATTTTTCAACAAAGTAGTATGATTTGCATTATCCGCCATGTTGGAGAGCATACTCTTGCCCTCCAACATGGCGGCCATAACTACTTTTTGCTTGTATCTTGTTAGATGCTTGATAGTTACGCTCAGATGTGCTGTAAACGTTACCACATCATCTTTTCAACAATTTCCTTGAAGTTTAAGTGCAAAATTTCTGTTCAGAAAGATGTAATTCATAGTTTTGAAAATCACATTTTGGTCACGTGAACATCTACGAACTTACTCACGTTAACAAAATTGTGCGGGTTTGAAAAACTAAATCAATATTACTTTGTTTAAGTGATATGATCCACTAATGGTTTTTTGAAGGCAAAATCTTGTTACTTTCATTTTCATAAAAATGATGTCACGTGACCTCTTAGTGCAAATGGCCCATTAATACCCTGAGAATTATGCAAATAAGAGTATAATTTTACAATTATTAATGAATGAGGCTGAGCATCATATAAAGAATTATGCAGATCGAGAGGGGTCGGCCTCGGTCAGGATAACAGCCTCCGAGGGGACTGGTATAATATTTATCAAAAGTTCGTAAAAGACGCACATTTTGGAAGAATCGAGCGTCATTATGACTCGAGAAAATGGCTAGTTGGCATGTCCTGATCTTTGCTCTGATGATTGGTCGCAACACTATAAACGTTCCTGAAATGTTTTAAGTGTTCATTGTTTTGCCGGCTTGACTGTAACTAGGCCTGATAACTGTTAGTCTATAATAGGGACCTTAAGATCCGACGACGCGACGGCAACAAGAACGTAAAAAAAGCAATAGGTTTAATCAAGAGAGGATAAAGGGGACAGAGAAGGTATCCTCCATACACACCCTATTCCGTAGGTAATTCGTCTCGAGTTATTTTTAAGACCACAGATCCCAAGGGGGATTAGACAACAGCCAATCACATAGCGCGAATGTGTTCCGCGTAGATGACCCACGACCAGAGCCACGCGTCCTTCACGAATTGAGGCAGAAAAAAATGGCGGAAGACGCGAAGAGCAATATTGCTATTCGTTTTGTCGACGAAACCGATTAAACAGAGATTTCTGCTAAAGCTGTGTCAGCGAAACGGAAATTAAAAAGAATCGCCCTTCCTCTCTTGTATAGAGCTAACAGTACAGCAGGGAAATCCTTAACACAGTGAATGTTCTCTCAGAATCATTTATAATTGACGGTTTGAAGAGAGCAATTTCTGGTTTGATTTTTATTCTTTTATTAGTCTTTTATCATTCAACAAAAATAACACTTGGTGTCCTGTAATAATAATAATAATTTAATAACTTCTAGAGCGCTATTTACATTCACTAATCAACAACTTAAAAAAACTACAATAAAATTCGAATTTGTAAAACTAATTACTTGTACATGAATATTACTTGCTACTTGCTTTATTGTACAAACGACCGGTTTCAATAGACCGGCGAAATTTCTCATTTTATTAAAGCACTGAGGTTACGATAACTTCGAGTTAAACTGATTTCACGGGTTGTCAAAGAGTCGAGCGATTCCCTTTTCCCAGGTGAGGCGGACTGATTTCGCTTCAATATTCAGAAATGCTCTCGATCTCTTTACGCTTTCATTGCCTTTCGCCCGACATGTTTTGCATGGCGTTTAGTCATGCGAAACCTCCACGAAACATCCACGCAGCGCGCGAGGTAACTTTATTCCGATTCTAAAAATAACTCGAGACGAATTACCTATGGAACAGGGTGTGTATGGGGGATGCCTTCTCTGTCCCCTTTATCCTCTCTTGGTTTAATAACCAAAACAACAATTTTGCACGAGCATCACGCTTTATTGTACATTTCTATCACGTCACTGGACGACTACGACGTGAAAATGCCTAATTTCACGTTTTACAGAGGAAGTACACAAGCGACGAAGAAATTTCTTCTCTCTTTCTGAACTTGGATATGGTTCTTAGCAATTCAACTTTAGGAGGGTTCACCTAAATTTGACCAAGTTAGTGACTTGAAGTAATCGCGATGAAGATTGGAAGAACGCGAATTCACTTTTTCAGCGACGTTTTCGCGGCCGTCGCCGCCCTCAGATGTTAAGGTCGCTACTAACATTGTTGGGCGGGGGAGGGGAGGGGAGGGGAGGGTCAGTGTCTCAGACCCTGTCCACACAAATAAATACGTTTTCAAAAATATGAGTTTTCGTTGCCATCGAAAACGCGTCGATCGATTCGCGTCCACACTACCCTTTTGAAGCATTTTCGGCTGTCCACGGTAAAACTTTCGAAAAAGATAAAATTGGACGTTGTGAAGCAAGTAAACTATTAGTATACTAGAAACACACGCGCCTGTGATATTTTCGGTCATCGTTTTCATTTTGATGCGACTATTCACACTCATACGATATGTATGCCTATTCGTTTTGATCGATGCGTTTTCGATGAAAACGCCCAGTGTATTAGTGTGGACGCAAGGCCTAAACGCATCGAAATGTACGCGTTTTCAAACGAAAACGCATTGGTGTCGACGGGGCCTCAGTCGCGTGAATTGGAAAAGTGGTTCTTACCATTAGAGCATGGAGATTACTCTGTGTTTCCCTGAAATGAACGCTTGCAGTAATTGTCTCAATGATCACTGCTCTGGTATAGATCTCCTGTAAGAGTCGCTGATTGTCTTATATTGCTTGCACCAATGAAGCAGACTTCAAAGGCCTAAAGTTTTAGGCCAGGTGAGGGGGTTAGTTTGAGACGGGTGGGGTGTCATGGGAAGGGATGAAGCAAAAATCAATTTCAAAATTGCTAAGCAGCTACTGAAGTTGATTACATTTATTTTACTTTTACGTTGGTAATACTTGGCAATACGAAAATTATCACTCGTTATGATTAACCATTCCTTCTGGTCTTGGCTAGCAACAGTTTCCAGCATATTTTAGCCCCAACACTTCTAATCAGTCCCACACAAAATTATTGCAAACTTTGACCTAAGCTGGTTGTACAGTTATAAGCCATTGCCGGCATTGTTTACAAATTTAAAAATCTGCTTGAAGTAGCCATTGAATTAACAAAACTAAGTTAAACGTCGGTCAATTTTGAAAACAGTGTATACAGTGTCTGTGACGGATAAATCTAACTGGAATTGGAACAGAAAAGTTTGCTAATAAAGCAATGTGGATTTAATGACGAATTTAGGCAGGGGCACCCAACAAGAATATAGTTAAAACCCACTTAAACATAGCATTGTTAAACGCATTTTAGTATTTAAACGGTAAATATAGGCATATTTTTATCCCCTAAAAATTTTTCATCTGTTCGGATTTCGTAGCTGAAAGTCTAGTGGTTCGAAAATTGTAGGGATCAAAACTGACCTTCTCGAAAATTTTAGCCAGAAAAAAGGATCCCGAAAATTCTATAGGTGACCTTTTTAGAGTAAAAATCCGTTAAAAATGGGCAATTATACCATTTTTTAGATGTTCGAAAATCCTAGGAGAGGCAGGCAAGCAATAAATTTTACAACAAATCTTCCGAAAATTCTAGATCTGAAATCGTCTTCCGAACAGATATTTTCCGAATATTGACGTTGGGTGCCCCTGTTTAGGTAAACTAAAAAACCCCGTAAAATCTCCTTGGAAGATAAATCGATACAGGCATCATTCGTTTAGGTGTCAAAGGCTACCGATACAAAATAAGGCAGATAACAAGCAACCGATGTTACTTGTATTAACAATGAATTGTGCAACGCCTTTTTGAATCGAGTTTTGTTCCGTGCCAGAATTTAGAATATAACCTTGTAGCTCAATGACAAAACTTCCGTGCCCGGGAGTTTGTTAATTTTTTTATTAACTGAGTAAACAAGTTTCGCATTTTATCCTCTTCTAAAATTTAAACAACGTTCAGTATCTCCGCCAGCTGTCGATCAACATTATAAAACGCGAAAGACAGCCTCCAGAAAAAAAAAAAAGAATTGAAAGTGGTTTCACTTGGCCCAATAAAAGGTCAGGTGATAGTGAACGCCAAAAAAGTCATATGAAGTAATCAAAGATGTACTTAGCAAGGTTGTCATACAGAAGCTATTTTGTGTTATATTGTAAGCTCAATAAGTTAGACCATCCCCCGCTATTTTTGGAGGAATTAAAAAGAAGTGATCAACGCCTCAATTTTTTTAAGCTTTATGGGAATGGAACGGAACGGCAAAACGAAAGGTGTTTTCATTAATCCAAGCTACGAACACCCCTTTGTATACCCTGTTATGCAAACCTCTATATACCTTCCGTTTTTCCGTGACATAGGGAAGAGAGAAAAAATTTAGTACTCTTTAAGATAATTGCATGCGATCCTCTTCATCTTTCTTGCAAAAGTTTTGAATAAACATGTAATTCCAACAATTAGTTGACTTTTTTTACACAATGTCGACCCTAAGGCTTATATCTGAATCCTACAATTTTATGTTTATATAAATACAGACGGATATCACCCAGGATATATCACCCAGGATATCACCATTGAAAAAATGGTTAACTAATTCGAAGAACAGCGAAGGCCTCTTAATGTTTCTTTCACAGCTTGCCTTACTTCTCTGATCTTCCAACAGTACAGCAAGGGGTTTAAAGAGGAATTTAGGAAAACCACGGTGAGTATAAATTGCCTAGTGAGGTACATGGATATAGGGATTCCTCTTTGCGGCGTTAAAGCTACCACTATAACCACTGGCAGATAACAAACAACCAATGTCACCTGCACCCACAGTGCACTGTACACCGCCTTTCTGTATCGAGCTATGTTCATTGGAATTACTTGGTTTGGTTGCCTTTGGAAAGTGGGGGTTTGAACATGAATTCGGTTATGACGAAGGATAAAGAAAATTTTTGTGTACACGAAAAATGTGATAAAAAGACACGGAGCAGTACCTGTGTATTGATACCATGCGGTTATAACAGGATTCATAAACTGTGATGATGCGCCGACGATGGAATAGATCCACAAGCCAATTATAGTTACACAAGTTTTTTTAAAAGTTACAACTCGTCTGTATCTGAGCCCCAGCGACAAAGCGAGAAGTCTGTCCACGCTTATTGCCGTCATTGTCAAAAAGGACACTGAACACAAAATATTGATTGCACTTAAACCAGACACTTGTGCATAAAAGCAAACATCCCACCTTTCTTTTACTTCAGACATCAGGTACACAACGTACAAAGGCTCTGCAGTGATACCAACGAAGAGATCAGTTATCGCAAGGTTGCGAAAAAGGAGTTTGGACGGCGGATGAAGTGAAGTGTCCTTGTGCAGGGCAACTAGGATCAGTGTGTTCTCCAGAATTGCAGTGATGGACAGAAAAGTATTTAGCACTGAAAGAAAGATAAGCTCGCTGTGTACTTTTCCTGTAAATTCTGCCTTGCAACGTAGTTCACTGAGCGTTTTCTGGCTGTTGTCTTCAGTAAAATTTGTGAGCTCTGCCATCCCTTATCTTCGCTGTAATGCAACTACGAGCAACTGAGCTATATATTAAGTGAACATATATCGATGCTTTTTATAGACTACGCTAATCAAAACGATTTGATTGCTTGGAGTGTATGAATAATTTACTTTGCCACTGCTAAATTGCTTTTTTTATTATTATGGTCAGAATCCCTCAAGCACGTTTCTTTAACAATAGTTCATGCGTCAGCGTGCGTAATTGTCGAGTACTATAACGGCACGCGGCGAGTTTGAGAGCAGGAAAGAGACATGAGAATTGCTCGAGGCGCGATCGAGAGCAACTCTAGCCTGTTAAGTGCTCTCCAAACTTCCAACTGCTTCTTCATGTCTTGATATAAGCACAGCTGAAGGGATGAACCAATTGTTTTATAACATTATCAACGTCGTTGTCAACTTAAATATAATTACTATAAAGAGCTCGCTTAAAACAGTACGTGTCAATGTCTACGTGACTATTTTATTTTAGCATAGTTTTACAAAGGTTTTATCTTAATCCTCGGACGTACACGCAAAGTCATACCACCACCGTGGCACAAGGGGGGGGGGGGGGAAGGGAAAAAAATTTTTCCTTTTGATGAAAAACCTTTGCTCTTTTTAACAAGATCGCTGTTAATTTTATACGTTGGTGGGGTTGCTGG
>CALNXI010003158.1:3793-42663 GCA_942486025.1 Porites evermanni
GAATTTATGTTTATTGTTGTCCTCAGTCTTAAACAATGTTTACAAAATGTGGCGTGTTATCTAAATAAACCTTTTTACCGATACGGCGGCCATATTGAATTAATTCGATTTAAGGAGTATTATAGGATGCCCAGGGGGCATGAGCACATTTCGTTTGTATTTTCGAGCGCTTTTCGGGACATTTTTTCTTAATGTTTTCGTAGAATAAGATTGTAATGGGAAAAAAGATTCTTGTACCGTGTTTGGATGTAGTAATTATCGCCTTTTTCTAGTTTAGTATTAGAAATATGGTCTTTCACTGTATATTTCTCGGGAAAAAGGCGATCATTACATCGAAACACGGCACAAGGATCTTTTTCCCAATTACAATCTTATTCTAAGAAAACTTTAAGAAAAATTGTCCCGAAAAGCGCTCAAAAATACAAACGAAATGTGCTCATGCCCCCTGGGCACGAGCAGTTGTTGTTCATAGTCGGGCGTCCTCTAGTCATCATATTAAGTGCAAGCTGCTCAGACAGACCATAAAAAAAACAAAGGGAAAGAAAACAATTTTTAAGGAGGAAAAGAATCTGTCGTATTTATTTCGCAACTCTTTAATAGATGAAAAACAAACATTGTATAAAATAAAGTGTGTAAATAAAGGTGTCTGCCTTATGGCTAAACATCTTTCCCGGCTCAAGATGCAGTGAAATGCACTTTTCAGAGCCCCAAAGGTGAACATTTTCCCTCGGGAGGTCCCCTCACTCATCCAATGAATTGGAGATTCCCCCCTCCACACCTCCCACCGCATGCGAACATCTTTCGAGCTAATCTATTGCCGCCTACCTAATGTTTTCTCCTTCCTCTTTAATTTTTCTGGAGAACCCTGAAAAACGACGAAAAGGTTTTCAGGCAGAGTTCTCGACCCCATTGGAAAAGTAGCGGCTCACAAGGTTCATTTAAATTATCACAATTTATCAGAAATTTTGGTAACGATATCAAACCTAGACTTGCAGTTCATGACTAACTTTTAGATTGATTTTACGCTGAAATCTCTAAAAGTTCTTTCTATTTTCAGGACAATTCGGAAGAATCAGCGTTGAGTTTGAAGGATCGTTATTTCATGTCTGTGCTACTGGAACCCAGAAGTTTGTTCCTCTTAACAGAAGATCTTTATCATAATTTATTGCACGGTATCGCCGAGAGGACTAGTGATGAAGTGACTGATCGCGTGGCAAATCTGGACACTTGTCACGCTTCGGTAGGTGACATATTGCATCGAAAGACAAGGATTTCGCTTACTATCAGAAATGTGCCAAAGATTCTGAAGTTTAAGCTTAATCTGGGAAGATAAGGCGGATTATGGAATTTAAATTTGCCTTCATTGAAAAGTCACAGCCTTCTTGCTACAATGGGTACCCCGTGAGCAGCGAGAGTTCATCTAAGTGATGGATACAATGGAAAGCCTCTCTCCTCCACAGAGGCTCCCGCTGCGTATTCCAACGAGAATAGAAATAATTGAAAAAACAGTAAGGGCGGGGTCCGTCTTTTTTCTCTTCTCATCTACCCCTGCGCGCTTTTTGTCTCCTCCCCCACGCCTCCTTACGACGGCTACGAGACAAAGGGGTCTGTGCAGAGGAGAGAAATGGAACGCCAATAGTCTTTCCTGTTACAGGAAAGTAGGGTAAGAAAGTGTGATTTAGAATGTCATGATGGAACTCCAACTAAGTGTTAATCAAAGAAATGGTCACACATAAAAGGAGGAGAGATCTAGATGAGTGACAATGACAGCCTGTCCTATGACCAGGCGTTCAGATAGTGAGAGAGTCTAGTGGCCTGCGAACGCAAACTTATTTCCGGTGGTTGACGACCGGAAATACGTCTGCATTCGAAGCGTTAGAGTCGAGTAGTGCGAAAAAAAAGTGGCTATTTTTTTTTTTCCATCAGGCCCCTTAACTTTACGGGGTTACGCCGCTGTGGGAACGCGTAGGACAGGCTAAATAATCTATTCCCTCTTGAGGGCGTAGAATGATTTAAGATCTGGTAAAATGCCCACTTAGCACTAAGTTAAGCTAAGTACATGATGCAGTCGAAACGTCGCGATCTTTTAGTGAGTAAATAAAAAATTTAGTTTATTTACCCGTCGTCAGTTCGCTCTAGTTGTGGAATTTGAAAGCGTCGGTGTAGAGTAGCGAAAAAAACGAGAAAATAGGAAAACTCGGTTTGAGCAAAGACCAGAAACAACAACAGAGCGTGCTTTTGCGTCCTAAACTAGACGGTGATTTGCCGTTTATATTATTATTTTTTCTTTCTATTATCTTCAATTTTAACTTTTTCGCGCTCGTCTAAAAGAAAGCCTATAATGGGGACTAAACTCTAATTAAAACCAAGGTAAAATGCTTGGTTTGGCCATTGTCCCAGAGGGCCCCCAGATAAAACAGAATTTTTTAGCATCTTTTCCTTTACATTGTTTACTTGTTTATTTGTTTGTTTATTAGCCTCAAGTTGTTGTCAACGACGATAATGCATGATTAGTAAAAAAAATGCAGTAAAAAAATGAAACAAAACAAACAAAACAAAACTCAACAAAAACCCTCAATATAATAATAAAATATTAATAATAGGGGCCCTTTCGTAACCACGATTTTTCCAAAGGTACGTACAGTTCTGTACAGTTCTTTAAATTGCTTTAGCCACAACCCACCCCCGCCCCCCCCCCCCCCCCCCCNCCCCCCAAAAAAAAGAAACCTCTCTTGATTCCGAGCGAAGCGCCCTCACGAAAGCGATTTATAATCTCGTCGCGCGCAGTCCTAAAGACGTGCGAACTTGGCTGGCCCATGTATATTTGTTTTAGTAAAAATATCGCTAAATTTGCAATATTTAGGCTATGTTCACACTTTACCGGATAGCTTTTGCGCCGCCACGAAAATCATACCGGATTGAGCTTCTCTTCTCGTATGAAAATTTTTGTAGCTGCGCGATTTCTGTGACGGAGCAGAGTAGCACCGTACCGATCTCTAAAGTGGAGAATCAAATATGGTAAAGGGGTTCCCAGTATACCAGATAGCTTTTCGTGGCGCCACGAAAACCATATTGGATTGGGCTTCTGAACACACACTAAAACTGTTGTGGCCGCGCGATTTATGTAACGGATCGAAGCTGCGCCGCGCCGATCTCTGGTGAAGTGGAGAGTCACATATTGGATAGGTGTGTTCACACTATATCGGATAGCTGCTTTTCGTGGCGCCAAGAAAGCAGCTATCCGATAAAGAGGTTTCACTGCAAAAATCTGCAGTCATAACCGGTTCCCGCCATTAAGGAATTTACGCGCACTTCTTTCGGTCGTGAGATCAAAGGTCATTCTTCTAACTCTTCAATTTTTTTCAAGAACAAGAACGCGCTTATAGCGGTATCAGTCTCGCTTGCTTGGAGATTAGATCGAGAAATGAGGAGGCGATTAATTCTACACGAAACAGCATTTACTCGCTGAAGGTTTTTTACTTCCTACTTTATCTACGTCGATACTTTTTATTTGTTTCTGAATTGATTTACTACACGTGTTAGCGACGACCGGAAATACGTCTGCGGTCGCAGGCAAAACGAGTATATAAATACACGAAAATTCAAGGGCCTCGATTACAGAGAAATTGCATCATTGCCAGTGATTAAATAAGTGATTTACATAGGGCACGTCATTTCAATCATCGCCGAAAATAAACCGCATGCTTATCACAAGGGCCTGATTTGCATACGATGAAAGTCTACAACACCCGACCATCGCAGTTTTGCTAATTAAGATTTTTTTTTTTTTTTTTCGACCACTCAGTAGTTTACCCTGGGTTCCAGAGGATAATTATTTTTGTCTTATCGATACTGGTGGCTCGTGGCGAGCCACGTCAACGAGGCGCGAAGCGCCGAGAGAAAAAAAATTATTTGAACAGAGTTATACAGTTAATAGATAAGTTTATTGATTATTTTTCACTGTACATACATACATACATAATTTATTCAAGATGCCTTAAAATATATACAAGGTTTAAAAAACTTAAAAACGACATCTTGAAAGGGAAGTTAACAGGTCATCTCTATGTTTAAACTCCCCAAAATAATAAGTGAATAAATAAAAAGATGAAAATATCATAATAACAACTATAATAATAGTAAAGGCAATTCTTAGTTAAGCGTCGAGATAAAGTTTTAGCTTGGATTTAAATAATTGAAGACTATCAGCCTCAACTATGTCTTTGGGTAAATCGTTCCACCGTTGACTATTCTAATGAAAAAAGAGAGTGTTTATAACAGTTTAGTCTTGTTGATTTGACGTAAAGTTTATAAGAATGATTTGCCCTTGTAGATTCAGTAGTAGTGAATTCAAAAAGTTCTTCAAAGTTAAGATGATAATAGTCAAAGACGATCTTATAACATTCGACGTAAGATAAATAAGTTCTACGATCAGACAAAGTAAGCCACTTAAGCCGTTGGCATCGCTCTTCGTGAGACATCTCTCCTTTACTTTGGTTTAGGGTCATTCTCGACACTTCTCCGTACACATTCAAGTAAATGGATTTCCTTCGCCAGATAAGGGCTCCAGACTGGTGCTGCCTATTCTAAGATTAGCCGTGCGAGAGATTTGTGCAGCATGGACAATATATTAACATTTGCAGTTCCCACGGAACGTTTAGTAACGCCTAATACTTTGTTTGAATTTTTGGCAATCATAATCACTGTACAACTATTTAAACGATATTGCGACTTCTTATCTTTAAACGAGGTCGATTTATATGGCACAACTTTAACACGTGACCCATGCAGGCTAGTACAGAAAAATGTAATGAGAAAAGAGAAGATATAAACAGTGTATGCCTACCTGAGTTTTTTGTTTTCTGAGCCAATCCTTTGAATTGCCTGGTAAAATTAAGTTATTTGTAGTTGCAATATTTTGCACTGAATAACCTCAGTCTTCTTCAATATAACAGCTGCAGTTCTTTAACACTGAAAGTTCTAAATTAAAACTTTTTATCAGTGAATACTATGTATCTTTACCTCGCCGCTGACAAGTTTTACAATAACAAGCTGATATCCAATCAAATGGCTCCTGGTTCCAGTCTTCATGCTTATTATTGTTTGTTTTGTTTTGTTTTTGGTTGTTGTTGCCGTTGTGGTTTTTTGTTTTGATCTATATATAGCGTAGTAAGACACGCCACACGTCAGCGTGGTGAAAGGTGGGAGTTTTACCCAAAGTTGTACCATGTAAATCTGCTTTGGAGAGTATTGTTACAAGATACGAACTTTTCAGCTTCATTTTACCTGCTGCCTTTGTAAAGAAACCTACAAACGGTTAGACTTTCTAGTCTTTTCGGATTAGGACGATAAACCGTAGGCCCCGACTCACAACTCTTGCACATATAAATACTGAGGGACATTAAAGAACCCACAGAGCTCTATAAAGCTAGGTTAAACATTACTCCAAATATCTCCCATATGAAGTATTGCATCGACCTAAATCTTCTTCTCCTATATTTACCTTCTTTCATTTCCCAAATTCTGGACTTTATTTAATGAACGATTTTGATTTTCGTTTTCAATGGCGTGGCAGTGAAAACCAACAATTGCAAAAAAAAGAAGAAAAAAAAAATCATCAAAATCAATCCCCCGATTGTACCGATTCATTGGGCCGTTCTACTCGCCAACAATAGAATGCGGAATTTTTCGTTGGGCCCTCAAATCTCACTGGTATATAAAAAATGTGTGCTCTGATGTGGCTTAGGGTCTATAATCACGATTTGGGCCTGTAACTAGTTTAACTCTACAAGGTTTGTTTTGAGTATTCCGGATACGCTTCTCACTTTCTTTTTCACGCGAGTGTCTTGTGACATGCAAATCAGCTAAGAAATGGAATCTAATGCGCATGTGTATCAGCTGACTGTGTCCTTCTAAGGTTGGTAGAGCGTTCCCTTTGGGCTGAGGTTTCTTGGCGTGGCTTTTAGCACTCACGAAGTGAAAAAAGCCATTACGCGACTGACAAGTGACCCGAAAGACTTGGTCATAAATGCTTTAAAAAGCCGTGCCTTAAAGAAACCTATGCTCGCAGGGTAAGCCGCGCAGCAACTATGTGCTCCTCAGCTATTCTACACTAGGATTAATTTGAGCATTTCCAACACCCTTGCCGCAAACATGTTTCAGTAAAAATACACGGAAATCCTTCATCTGAACCAGGTATATGATGAAGTTTATAGCACTGCTGGAAAAAACTAGCACCCGACTAAAATGCCTTATCACAAAATCTTCCTGGAAATCTAGCGATGGTTTAGCTACAGCAACAAAGGCTGTGTAATATAATATTAATGAATAAGGAAGAACGGTAGCTATGGTGACAATTACAATTAAACTAGTTTTTTTGATTTGGTGTGATCTCATCCTCGCCCTAATGGCGTTATCTCGTTGTATATCGATCCTTCTTTTGCTTCCTTTCCACAACCTTCTGGCTATGATGATGTTCATACAAATCAAAGCAATGCTTGGTATGACGAGCTGTATTAGTACAAAGCCTACCATAATTACTCTGTTAGGTAGAGAACTGGTATCAGGTTTACAGACGATTGTGTAATGTGTAGCATTAATATCGTATCTTACACCATTTAGTGTTGCTGCTGGAAACAATCCCATTAAAAACCCTGAAATCCACGCTGCATACACTAATTTACGGACAGTGGTACCACTGAACGTTTTAGGAACATCACGGGTTGAAAGAAACCTCTCGGTGCTTATAACAATCAAATTATTCCCTTTTATAACGTAAAACGTACCACCGACATATCGACTTATTTTACAAGGCCATCCAATTGGGAATACATCATACAATAGTTCTATACAATCTACAACACCTTTAATCAAAGTAGAAAGTATCTCTGAAAGAGTTAAACTCTTCATGTAAAGGTTGAAGTTTCTTAGAAAAGGAGAAGACTGCAGGAAAGGAACTGACTTTTTCTCGGAAAGAAAATACAGAATAAGGATGTTGCCCACCAATCCGATGACTCCAAAAATTACAAACAGTACAACAAGAACGAGTTTTATGTTGAAATCTGCTGGTGCGAGCACGTAAACTAAAGAAGTAATGGCTACAGCTGTGCTGTTGGTAACGGAGGACTGATTATCAATGGAATTCGGGTTGGACAAAAGTTGCGAAGAAGGTTCCATCTGCAAGTAAAATTAGAAACAAAAATGAATTTCTAAAAATTTTTGGTTAATGGTGTTTTCTATGGGCTTCTTTGACTTCTTCGAATATCATAATTTAAGTCGATTGAACAAATGTGCCCCTGCACACGTTTTCTCAGAAAAACGCCATTCAGAAAGTTAGTCAAGCCGTTTTCTGGTCAGTTCCCTTCTATTACTTTTTCTGAGGGCAAGGGGCTGCTGAAAACATCTCGTCAAAAAGAACTAGAGCTGCCTAAGCCTCCATCCACGCGTAGCCGTTTATGTTTGAAATCGGTGATTTTTTTTTCCAGTATGGCATACCGTTGAAAATATTTCAGCCAAAAAAATTAGCAAAATTCCACCACACGCGATTTTCGTCGAAAAGGACTGTCCACCTACAGCGCTAATTTCGTAAAAAATATTTACGACCATTAAAATCAAATTATTCCATATTCTTGCCGAATGATAGCTGTAAGTCTTTTCCAAGTTTCCTGGCCATCCCGAAAAAACCGAAAAGAAAAGATATGACATAAAGTTCGTCATAGCTCAATAACACCTAGCGCCTGCATTTGTGACGGCTGAGCCACATTAAAACTGCAGATATACTCAAAAGCCGTTATTGAAATTCATCCTATTGAGCTTGCTTTCTCAATAAAGCAATATTTACAAAAAACAAGATCTCGACCTTCTGAACACACCCTTTCTTCAAGTAACTACGCCACGCTTAAGTGGAAAGATGACGTCGTTACCCATTTAACTTGGTTATATTGGTCAGACCTCAATGAATGCTGATCAAACACGTCTATCTCGCAATCGACTAAAGCTATCCCCATGAACTTTTCACACTCGTTTTTTCAGGTAGAATGAAACTTCATGAAATAAAATTGCATTTCCAAAGCGCTTCGTTTTCTTCACAAAATTTCTCTGTTTTTACTGTTATGTTTTCTAACCGTCAACAATTCATCTTAAAATATCCCGATAATGTTCGCATAAAGTTTGCTCAAACTTGAGGAACATTGGGAGGGCTTCTACAGAGACAAGCTTTCGTGTCCGATTCCGAGAAATACCACCGCACTAAATAGATCATAATACCATTATGTTGCCGTGACAACTATGATGTCAATCAAACTCTGGTCATAACAAATCAAAGTCATCTTTCTCTAATACAGCTGTGGAGACTGTTTGCCATATTTTTTTGTGAATGGCGATGCAGCTAATTCTCAGACTTTGTTGGGCACGCTGTGGGGCACAAACTGTGAAAATCCACTCAAGCCACCTTAAACCCCATTTTTGTACTACAAATGTTTTCATAAGTCTTATTTACCCAGCTTTTAGGTTTGATTATCACGAGTATTGCAATTTTGGTTAATTTAAATGGGGTTGTCAAAAAGCAAGTGCCTACTGTACCTTTCTTGTCAATAAAAGTGAAGCACTCGCTGGTTATGCCGCATCAACTCTGCACTTTGCGGTCAGCAAAAAACGGACTGTGTGATAAGAAACAAATTTTTAGCTAACTATAGCTAAATGTGCAAAGATCAAATTATTTTCAAATGTTCATAATCACTTTATTTTTACTCCACTGACCTTAGTTGCAAGTGTGAAAAAGTCGTTTTTAATGCGCAAATTTCTAAAAGATCCCCGTCTTTTAAACTCGTCACTACCACAAATGAGGGGAACTGGCTGAGGCGGAAAAAAAAAAACAAAACAAGATTGGTATTATTTTTTCACCAAGTGAAGAAAGAAAATGCACTGAAATCAATAAAGACGGTAACTGAAAATCAATATCATTGAAAATCATTGAAACCAATAAAAGTAGTTAAAGAATTGGAACTTACCGATCGTAAGGTTAGCAAGTCTCTTCTAAGTTCAAACTGTACCTACATACTGTTACGTGTATGCTGCTCCCACAAGAATACTCGCATCTACAGCCAGTGATGTGAACACAGGCTGTTAGACCGTTTTGCTGAAAATGCTATTGTCAGGAATGCGTTTGGCAATTTCTACCGCAGAAGTTACATTTTCTATTGTATGTTCGCCTCAAGGATTTTTCATTGTAACTTAGTTTCCTGCCGCCAAAATAGAAAGCCAGGTATGAATAACTGTTTGTTGCCCAAAACCGTGATGAATCTAGTTTTTTTACATCTCAGAGAAATAACGAACAATGTAACATGTGGTTTGTTTTATGTTATTCGGCAGTAGTTTCATAGCAGTTTTAGTCACGTAACCATTTGCGCGTACCTTTTCAGCAGGGTTATACTTGGTTTTTTATTTCCATTGAAAGCTTAAATTATGAAAATGGATCTGTTATATAAAAATTCTGGGAAACTGTCGGACCTCCCTTCTACCTCGTTTCTGCAGGGAGTGTCTAAAAAGAGTCCATTCTTCAATTTTCAATTTTAAAAGCATTGTGTCTCACTGAATAAACTTTCTAGGGAAATAACAAACAAAGTAACAGGTGATCACTTTTGTTAATGTTTTCCTGCAGTCGTAGCGTTTTGCCAATTTTTAATCTTACTGTGTAGATAACATGCAATATCTTATAGCTGATTTTAGTTCTAAGATAAGTTTGATTAACAATTCTGAACTGTGAAAATGCGTCTCCCAAATAATTTCATGAATTTTGGCCGTCCAAAAACTGCTTTTTCCCCTTGAGAAATGTCCTAGAGACTCGGAACGAGTAAAAGAAAGTCTGATGACGTAATTTGACGTCAAAGCCTTTGCTTCCGATTCTGGTCATTGTTTTGCCTTTTGTGGAATAAACGGTGTATTTGACGGTAAGAAGAGTGTAGCGAGGCAAATGAGGATCCTGAAGACGATTAGGGAGTTTTCGAAAACGACCATCTTTCGTACTTTCCGCCATCATTTCAATTATATCTACATTATTGCTAATCATTCTGTCACACTTGTCAATTTGGCTGCGCGATAGGGCGGACATTTGCGTTGAAGAGAAAAAAAGGACATAAAAATTCAACACACGAAAAATATTTACATAGTAATCATGGTTAATCTATACTGTTATGTTTAAACAAAAGAAAAAATACTATATAAAATGCAAAAACTGGCAAGGAAAATCAAAATAATTTACAGTAGTGTATAACTAGAAGTTTTAATTTGAGAGTGAGCGCTGGCGAGGGGCGAAAGTAGTTATTGGTATAGAGGAGAGGTACGCAGAAAATTTGGTCAGTTTAAGAATCTCGGGGTAGTCTCCGTTATTAAAAGGACGGGGATGTTTGGAAGGGTGTCTGATCGCAACTGTGTGGACAAACAACTCGACATACCATTGTTTGCTGTTAGACGGAGTTTTCAATGAACAAATCATCTCCATGAAGTAAGACGCTAACAATTTCGTCACACCTCCATTGGTCAATTGGCCACGAGAGGTCCCTTAGTAAGGCAGACAAAATCATGAAAAGTTGCCTGGACAACGGTGACATCAATGAAAATGTGGCTGAAAATTAGACTTTGCAGCCTTTCCAAACCTTTTCATGATTATTCCAAGTTGCCCAGTTGCTTAAAAGGGAAAGTAGATTGGGGCTGAAGAAAGAGGACCATCACCGAGTTCAGACAGAGATTGTAAATTTACCGCAGTTGCTGTTCCCATTCTCAAGCAGAAAGCAGTTATAAACTTAGTATTCAGTCATTTCACGTTGTAACTTGAACGAAGGCCAAAGAAATTTATAAAAAAAGCATGGTGCATGTGCAAAGTTATTGTTTTGCTCATTAACCCTTTAAGCGCTAAGAGTGATCAGCATCAAAATTCTCCTTGTAATATCAATGCTTTGTAAAACAGAGTGGTCAAGAGAATTGCGAACATCGCCTGAGTATCAGGCGTTTCTGGGGGAAAAGGGAAAGATGGAAGCGAAAAAGGGAGAGAGTAGACTGTTCACAGTCCCCTATTTTTCCGTGAGATCGTCGAGATCGAGCGCGTCTTACCATTGATGGCGGCCATCTTGATTTTTAGTCGTACCGAGTCTAACCTGGGGATGAGTATCAAATCTACTCAGGGGGCGGGGAACGGTTTGGCCCCCCACCCCCTAGAGCTATAATCCCCGACGCCCGCCCCCTCGGTATATCTAAAAATCAAGATGGCCGCCATTAACGGTGAGACGCGCTCGATCTCGACGATCACACGGAAAAATAGGGGACTGTGAACAGTCTAGGGAGAGAGCTGAAGGAGAGTAACGCCTGACACAGATGCTTTTCATGAGAGGACACAGAGGCTTTTTACTGGAAGTACAATCCCACGCAGGGATATTTTCTCCGCTGGCAGCTAATCCGACTTAATCCCATTTAATATGTCGCGCTCCTCGAAAGTGCGAAAATTTTCTTGTCGTGTATTAGATTTCAGATACATTTTCTTAATCTTCATTTCGCGCCAGAATAAATTAGTTTGCGCGCAAAGCGCTCCTGAAAAATCACAAGGTTTGTCCCACTTCGAGTCCACCTTCTGGAGATACGCCGGCTTGGTAGCTGAAATACATTGCCGAGGCGAAGATCTGGCATTTTTTCCTCCTCGTCGTATTTTCTTCACGACAAATGTTTATATTTGTGGTGAGAATGCAGCGCATATCGGTGGATTTTACTTCATGCGGCTTTAAACAATTTCTTGTAGGGTATCGCCGAGAGGACTAGTTATGAAGTGACTGATCGCGTGGCAAATCTGGACACTTGTCACGCTTCGGTAGGTGTCATATTGCACCGAAAGACAAGGATTTCGCTCACTATCAGAAATGTGCCAAAGATTCTGAAGTTTAAGCTTAATCTGGGAAGATAAGGCGGATTATGGAATTTAAATTTACCTTCATTGAAAAGTCACAGCCTTCTTGCTACAATGGGTACCCCGTGAGCAGCGAGAGTTCATCTAAGGGCCTGTTTACATGGAGGTGGGGGACCCCAGGTAGGCGAGGTAAAATATGGCGGCTCACTCCACCTATCATGCAAACGTGATCAAATTAAAATGAGAGATTATATGGACAAACGGGTTACCTCACCTACCTGGGGTCCCCCACCTCCATGTAAACAGGCCCTTAGTGATGGACACAATGGAACGCCTCTCTCCTCCAAAGAAGCTCCCGCTGCCTATTTTAGCGAGAATAGAAATAATTAAGGGCGGGGTCCGTCTTTTTTCTCTTCCCATCAACCCGTGCGCGCTTTTTGTTTCTTCTCCCTAACCTCCCTACGACGGTTACGACACAAAGAGGCCTGTGCGGAGGATAGAAATGGAACCCTCAACGCCAATAGTCCTTCCTGTTACAGAAAAGTAGGGTAATAAGGTCTGATATAGAGTGTCACGATGGAACTCCAATCAAAGAAATGGTCACACATAAAAGGAGAAAAGATCTAGATCTGTGAAAACAGCCTGTTCTATGACCAGGCGTTCAGGTAGTGGGAGAGTCGAATAGCGTGCCAACGCAGACGTATTTCCGGTGGTTGACGACCGGAAATACGTCTGCTTTCGCAGCGTTAGAGTCGCGTAATGCGAAGAAAAAGATGACTATTTTTTTTATCGCGCCGCTTAACTTTGCGCTGCTACGCCGCTGTGTCAACGCTTAGAACAAGGTAAATAATCTATTCTCTCTTGAGGGCGTAGAATAGTTTAAGATCTGGTGAAATGCCCACTTAGAAGTAAGTTGAGCTAAGTACATACCGTAGTCGAAACGTCGCGATCTTTTAGTGAGTAAATGAAAAATTTTGTTTATTTACCAGTCGTCAGTACGCTCTAGTCATGGAGTTTGAAAGCGTCGGTGTAGAGGGAAAAAACCGAGAAAACAGGAATAGAACCAACAACAAAGAGTGCTTTCGCCTCTTAAACTAGATTGTGATTTGCCGTTTATACTATTTTTTTGTCTGTATTATCTCCAATTTTAACTTTCTCGCGCTCGACTGAAAAAAGCCTGTAATGGGGACTTAAACTCTAATTAAAACCAAGGTAAAATGCTTGGCTCGGCCATTGTCCTGTACGGCTCCCAGATAAAACAGAATTTTTCAGCATCTTTTCCTTTACTTTGTTTACTTGTTTATTTGTTTGTTTATTAACCAATAACGTAACGTCAAAATCAAGTTGTTGTCAACCACGACACTGCATGATTAAGTATTAAGTAGTAAGCCCGCTAACCCACTTTCAAACTGAAATTTCCTTATGGTAATTTTAGTTCATGTGTACTTGGCGTAGACGAATTGCTTTCATTTTCGAGTTTTCGAGCCATTATAAGGACACTAATCGTTTTCAGTTATTAGTCACTTCAACAACAGCAGCCTAGAAAGCAACATTTCGCCACCTGGGGTAAAGTTAGTCCATGGCGGCTTGTTGGTTTGTCTTCGTATCTCATCTTTTTCTTCTGTTGAGCGTAAAAACAGGTTAGTCAGCAGTTAAACGAATCTCAGCATAGCTTAAGCACATTCTAACGTCGCTAGCCCTTTGTCAGGGCGAATCCGCTGTGACCTCTGCTTTCGAATCTCCTTGCGGTGGCCACTTTATACTCACTCGTTCAAATCAAACCCATTTCTCTTTGTATGTGTGTGTGTGTGTGTGTGTGTTTTTTTTTTTCAAAACCAGATAGCGTAGTTCAATTTCATTGCTCGCACTATGTGTAGAATGATAACTATTTTGGCACGATTTGAACTCTGGAAGTAAACCATCGAGGCACTCAAATTCGAAATATTTTTCGAAACCACAGTTATTTACAATCGGATATAATTACAATTTTCGTCTTAGTTGTGGCAGCTTGAATCCGAACCTTCAGCAGTAGACTCTTGCGAGGAAACTAATATTCTACACATTGTATGGATATGTAAACTGAACTGTGCTGTTTAAAGGACACTGAAAAGTCTGGTTTTATTTAATGAGTTCAATTAATAGAGACCTTTAGATTCGAGGACGAGATTTAACTTAAAGGTTTTTTCGTATATTCTCAAATAATAGACATTCCAGGAAGCTTCATTTTACTTTTTTCACTAGAAAAGTTAACAAGGTTATTTTCATTGAAGGAAGTTAAGCCCTCTCAAGATCGTAAAATGATAAAAGTTCTATAACAATTTTAAAATAACTTGTTTCCGCCGTTACGACACATTCGATAAAACCTGTCGTAGAATGACGGAGCTTAAGCAAATTAAGGCATTCTTGAACAACACATGTCGACCGGAAGTGGACTTTTTGCATCATTGGCGAGTGGTTTTTGTCCAAATGTTTGGGCAAATGGTCTTTATAGGAGTAAAGAAACTTAGCAATAGATCGTTTTCACTGTCACGAAACAAAAAATTAAATTGGAAACCGGCCAGTGGAAGAAGCCAAGAAAATGAAATGTTATAAAAGACTAATATATAAACAATTTGTCCAAGTCTCAGGTCTTTGTGGTCCACAGTTTCTGAGTTATTTGCCGAAACGTTTCCCGCACCTTTGTAGAGCTTTGTATGGAGACGCCATGTTGGTGCACCGTTGTGGTGCACCAATATGGCCGCCGGAAATTAACAGAAACATCTGGAGTTCACTTTTTCTATAAAAGCCCATTCTTTTCACTCGAGAACTAGCATACGTACGCATAAACATATTCTCTAATACTTGAAGTGGTTATCCTGCTGAAAATCAAGAGGAGAGACTTTTTTTCAACGAGACAGCCTTCCTATTTTGGTGTAACGCACTGTGAAATTTAGGAAGTTCAAATTGCTGTATTTTCGAAATGAAACATGCTACGGAAATGGAAACTTGTACAAAGATTTACTTTTTGTTTATCTTCAACCTAGTGTAAATAAGAATTCGTAAAACCTCGCTATTTTGGCCTTACAATTTGATGACGTCACTGTGAAAACCATCTATACAGATTTGGTAGCGTCAAGGCATATTAAAAGATAAAAAGTCTCACTTCCGGTTGATATGCGTCTCTCCAAAACCGCCTTTTGCGCTACTTAGTATTGAGAAAATCTCGTTCCCGTAGTCGTCTTTGTCTTAGAATCTAAAGGTCTTTATTAACTCGCTATTAATAAAGCCAAACTTTTTGGCGCTGCACTCTTCCATCAAAGATTCGTCCCTTTTATTCATTTGTCGTTTAGAGGGACATTAATGCTGGGTTTCTTTTTCGAATTATAAAAGAAAAGAAAGAAAATTACATTTTTTCTTAATTCTTCTCTTGAGGGACTTACCCTTCATACTTCTAGTGGTGGTTAAACTCAAATTAAACAAAACCGAAAATTTTATATTGTCAAATCTCGAAGGCAAATAATTAACTGAGGTGGTATTCTCTGTTTTGACTGTCGCGCTCTCAAAAGTAAAAAGTAAACAATTCAATACAGAAAGTCCAGAACCTGGGAAATGAGAGAAGATGAATACACGAAACGCCTCGTCAAGAATCAGGCCTGTGCGATATTTCAAATGCGAGATGTTTGGAAAAATGTCCAGTTTCACCCAAATATGTAACGCTTTGTACGGCCGGAGACGCCATGTTTGTGTCCCTTTGAGGATCACATAGTATGTCAGCCGGAAACCAGCAGAAATATCTTTCTTTGAGTTTTCGTACAAATGTGTGAATTCATCACTTGAGGAACTCATAAAGATTAAAGTGATATTTATTCTGAGACAAGGAATGTTAGATACCAAAATTTCCAAAAATCGGTAACGTTCTTAACCCACACAGTAACTTTCCCGGCCGCTAGCTAAATGCCGCTTCACTCAAAAGCATGGAAATTGTGTCCTCAATCGCAAAACGAAGAACACTTTAGAACCAAAAATTTGTATGAAGAAGGGTGTTTAGCTGCTGTAATACCTTATAAAAGTAGAAAATCAAAAGAATCCGTAATTCCCTAAGTTTGAATTGTGATAACGTCGTGTGAAACCCGAGATTTGGATTTTGGCACTGATGACGCGTCACTTCTTAGATCTAGGAAGTGCGCTTCTGATCGGATGAAGCAAATTTTTGACCAGCCAGAAGCACTACCCAGATCTGGGTAGTGACACGTCATCAGTATGGAATTTCTGCGCTCGTTCCTTAAACATCATTTAGCGGGGAAACCGGTGGTGGCGTCGCGAAATGTCGGTTGTTTTCTCAGGCTACACCACAGGTAGCCCAAGCTGGAAATATGAGCATCGACGAGCATCGGCATTGTTACGTAACATTCAAAATATAAGGATTTATTTGGGAAAAAACCTATCGTTTCTGTAACCTACGAAAATGAAAGGATTTCAATAAAAAACAGCTTACCTTACTTAAAATGTGTGTTACGCCTCTCCTGTATGGTCCACGGGCCGATTTATGGCCGTTTTATGGGTTTTTATGTAAACGGTTTTCTCCCATAAAACTGCCATAAGTCGGCCTGTGGACCATACAGGAGAGACGTAACACACATTTTAAGGAAGGTTAGCCGTTTTTATTGAAATCCTTTCATTTTCGTAGGTTACAGAAACGATAGGCTTTTTTCCCATACAAATCCTTATATTTTGAATGTTACGCAACAATGCCGATGCTCGCCGATGCTCATATTTCGAGCTTGGACTACCTGTGGCTACACATTTGACTGTCTTTGCATTTAATAGGATGCCTCGAGTATCAAAGCACTGTCCACGTTTCTTTACGCGGAAACGACACCAAACGTTGTGGCTCCGAGAAAAAGCCTTGTCGCACAATAGCAAAGGCTGTTGCCCGCGTGTCTCGGGACGGGATGGTTATCCAGTTGGACGGCAGTGGTACAGCAAAGCAACCATATGACTGCGAGCAGTTAACCACGCAGGCGCATCATCCGGGAATCTGGGTAACAAGAAGCATCACAATGACCAGCTTACCACCAACAGAAGCCCACATTACTTGTCCTAAAGGGTTTAAATTTTATCGATTAAACAAGTTTTTGCGTATATCGTTACGCAGCTTATCGTTCTCTAAGACGACTTTAAACTTTACTGACTGTAGCTGCGTGGAGATCATCAACTGTACTGTTCGAGAAAGGCACAGCGATAAAACCACAAGGGAATCAGCTGTTGTTATTCGTGTGCAAAACATTTCGAAAGTAGATGTAACTATTGAAGACTCTGTCTTTCAAAACAACTCCTTGTGTGTTAGAATCCACTTTGAACAACGATCTCTCAAGAAAGACAGACTGTTTTCATTAAATGTGACCAACACAAAGTTTTTTGAAAATGGCTTCCACACACAGTCTCGTGAAAGGGGTGCTATAGTTTTTTCAACAAATAAAACACCGAAAAAATTCTCTCAAACTATTTATCTGCAAATAAAGATGAATGAGGTTCTTTGCGTTGGGGGCAGAGGTCATTTCTTGGATGTTGAATTGCCCGCTGCTGTTACAAAAGAAGCGTACCATAACATTAATCTTGAACGCAATCATTTTATGACTTCCCGCAGCCTTTACTATTCCAAAGTGAGGATGGCCACAATCGCTTTTGTTGGTTTGCAGTGTGTAAATAACTCTGCAGTAAGATGTATCACAGTTCGTAGCTTTACAAACGCAAATAGAACAATCGACTTAAAAGTTAATGGGTCCCGCTTCTACGACAATAAAACGAATCGAAAAGTACTGGCCGCTACATTGCGAGTGACGGGAACTACAACTCAGTCTGGAACAATTAACATCTTCAACACATCGTTTGTTCAAAGTTCTGAAGTTGCAGTTAGCTTAACACCGAATTTCAATGTTTGGCTTGAAGGTGTAACTGTGAGGTCCTCGTTATATGGTGTCCAGATGGTTGCGTATGACACGGTTGTTATGAACGACAGCAAACTTTATTTATTTGCAAACATTCACAACTGTACCTTTCGAAATAACTTGATGGACGTGTACGGTTTGCTAAACAATAGCGTCCGCGTTGATGTTCGAGTGACCAACACAGTTTTTGACGGCAAAGAAATACAAGAAAAAAACTGGAAGAACGCTACATTTGGTATTCGCATCATCATCCCCCTTCTAGACAAACAGACAACTTCGAAAGTAAACGTTGAAATAGAAAATGCAACCTTTGCAGGTCGACCAACTAATGCCTTTGTGTTTGTTGCCAAGGGAAACAAGACAATCACTCTGCGGGGTTGCAAGTTCCTTGACAGTTTCAGTCTAGAAATGAACGAGTGGATAGTGGAAAAATATAAAAACTTGCCAGGGTATATGACTGGCCAGGGAGCGTTTCTTTTTCTTTTCGACTCCGATAAGCTGGTAGACAGAGGATGTGTTAAAGGAGGGGAGAGAAACGACACCCATGCCCAGTGGATTTACAACAGTCGTGTTCTTGTTGAAAACACGCTATTTCAAAACAACTTTGGGTATGCGGCGGGTGCGATTCAAATTATTAACGGTTATGTTAAGTTTCGAAGATGCAATTTCACAAATAATTTTGCCTTAAGCAACACAGGTCATGTATATGCTGCATACGGCAGTGCGAAGGTTGAGTTCAAGAACTGTGCTTTCAAGCGCACAGAAAAAAAAGGAACTTTCAAAGGCATTTCTTTTGCAGTTGGCAGATTTCTGCACTCGGAAAGCGGAGGAGCAATCAAGATAAAGAGCACCTCTTTTGAAGAAAATTTCTCTGAAAAGCGAGCTCGTCAACGGCATATTCTCAGAATATCTTACGGTGGCTATTTCGATATCGACTCGAACTCTACCATTCAATGCCCAGTGGGAAGTTCGCTTCATTTTTACAATTTTACTCACTTCCACTATGATGGTGGGCAGGACGATACATTTTGTCGTATTAACGTTACAACTGAGATATTTATTTGCCTAATGTGCCCTTCAAAAATGTACAGTCTTCAAAGTGGATTTTCCAGAGGATTGGCCGTTCGCAAAGGCTTCAGTTGTCTTGAGTGCCCATTTGGAGCCCACTGCGACGCAACCAACAACATTGTCGCCAAACGAGATTTTTGGGGTTACGAAATAACAAACTCGAGCAATTTTTCGTCACTAACATTTGTGACTTGTCCTGAGAAGTATTGCCGCCGTCAAAATTACTACATATACCACCAGGACTTCAACCGTTGCTATGGTTACCGGCAAGGTGTTCTTTGCGGAAGATGTGCTCCTGGTTTTACTGAATCACTGTTTTCAACCAAATGTCGAAAAGCTGAAGAATGTAGATGTAATTTTCAATTGTGGCTTTTCATGGCAATATATACCATCGTTTTGACTTTCTATTTGTTGAAGAAACCTCCTCTTGTTCGTTTTCTGAAGGATCAAATTTTCTGGTTTAAAAGGGATCGTCGTCAACAGAACTTGCAAAGAGACTCGGTTCTCGTGAAAGAAGAAACCGAGAACGGCTATGTCAGAATTACGTTCTATTTCTACCAAGTATTCGACTTGCTAAGCACCACATCTGTGGAGACAATGATGGGAAAAGTTCGGTACATTTCCACGATGGTCGCTGCTTTTAACTTTGAAGTCCGAATCCTGGACGAGGAAATTGGCTGCCCCTTTGCTGGACTGACAGCCGTCACTAAGGAAATGTTCCTCTCCGCGCTGGTATTTGTTGCCATAGGTCATGTGTTTACGATCTACTGTCTTAATTTGGTGGTTTACCGAATATTGAAGAAACACAAGCCTGTGCTGGTTCATTACGTGGCTGTTGCCATGGAAATCCTCTTGCTTGGTTACGAGCGTCTTGCAGAAACGTCGCTCAAGTTAATGCACTGCGTACCGATTGGATCTGAACTGCGTCTTTACTACGATGGTAACGTTGTTTGCTGGCAATGGTGGCAGCACTGTCTTCTGGCTTTTAATGTTATTTTCGTCGTTCCATTCGTCGGGGTTCTGTACCTGGGTTCCGGAAAGCTGTATAACAAGACCATATCATGGAAACAGTTTATTGGTGCGTGTATTGTTCCCCTACCGTTTCTCGTTTACTGGCTTGTTAAACGTTCATACACCAAACAGAGGGGAAAACCAGTCTCTCAAAATAGATACACCCGCCTTTCGTCGCTTCTTGACGATGGAAATTCCTCACATGATAGCCAAGAATGCACCAACGAAATTTCCAATATTTTGCTTGGCCCTTTCCGTACACCTAGTGCGCATGATCAAGGGACGCTCTACTGGGAAAGCGTTCTGATTGGTCGAAGGCTTGTGCTTCTCATATTTCGCGCCTTTATTCCCAATTCCATGGTTTGTTTTTTGTGCATATTAGTTGCCTGTGTTCTGATGGCAGTTCATCATTTAATCAAGAAGCCATTCCGGGACCGCACAGCAGATAGAATGGAAACTTGTTCTCTGATAACTTTGTCTTGTATCGCGATCATAAACGTGACAACAGCTACTCTCGCGTCCTCTGCAGTTCGCCCACAAGGTCCAAACAAAAGTATCATTGTCGTCTTACGGTGGATCCAAGTGGCTCTTCTCAGTTTTCCTTTTGCGCTGTTTGCGTTGTTGATCCTATTCGCATTCTTGTCGCAACTTGTTCGTTTTGTCATCTTGCTGAAGCGAAAAATCTGGAAGGCAGCACACCGAATGGGCATTTAAATGACAGGACTTACTTACTTCGCATGTGAGTTGAGAAGCTCAATAATACATAAAGGCGAGAATAACTTTAACTAAACAAATCAAGGACAATTCAGTTAAAGGAGCGAAATTTCGTTAAGAGTTCAGTGCTGAAATGTAATAAGAACCTTTGGCTCAAATTTCGTCAATTGTAGAGATTTTAGCTAATTCACGCTAGATAGACATGAAGGGTCCAATTAGTGAAAAACGGCAAATTTGGTCAATTAGGTGACGATGAGAATTGTACAAAAGTTTTCCTAAGTCAGGGGTTTAGAAATCCACGTAGATCGAAGGCAGTCTAGGGCTGAATCGGGAATATCTAAGGGCGATTGCTATAAATACTGTAAACAATACCCCTTTTCCTTTAGTTTCCCTGATATATCTTTACGATGAGATTTATAGATATAACGAATTTGATGCTAAATTTTCGGGGTGTGGGGATGGGGGGTGGTAAGTTAATGCAACAGGAAAGTTTATTATGTGCATTAGGGATGACGGCTCCGGGCTGGCCCGGTTCATGTAATACCGGGATAAAAGTCACCTCAGTAGAGCTAGCCAGCTCGGCTTATGCAATCAGGCCCTCGCTATGACTTGTATTGCCCCGCATTTTGCACGTGTATGAGAGCATACGACTTTATAATCTACTTAACCCCAGGGTTTTAAAACTAACTGTCACGCACGCGGTTTGCAAGTGAAGATGTTGTACTTTGCCCGTTTTACGGTTCGAACGTGAAAGAATGCAACTTGTTTACGACATCGTTTTGTTCAATAAGATTTTGAGAAATCACCTCCTTTCCGAACATCAGCAGTGAAATTATGCATCGTTCAAAGTTAAGATTAAAAGGCTAACATAGTTAGTTATAACAAAATTATCAAACTGCAGAAATACTTTATATGTGGCCACTGATCGCATGTCATTCCCCTCATTGAAACAATCCCTTATTTACCTCATGCACGATCACGGAATTTTGAGTGACATCTTTGGCTCTTGACTACTGAGGGCAAAAACCAAACCCGTTAATTCCAATTATTTTTGACAGATTTACATTCAAATTTCTGAAAAAGCGCTTCTAGTTAAGATAAAAATACCGTAAGCTTAAGACTTATAAGTCCATCTTTTCCGAGCGAAAAATCGTCCTCTAAGAGGACATGTGCTTACTGGCAATGAATATTCTGTACAATGAAAAAGGGCAATGACCGCTACCTATGGTCCGGAGGCGTTGCTTTAACATGTTCATCGCTTTTAAATTCGTCGTCCCTGCACTGTTAGGAATTGTGTCAGTCTTTGTTGCAAGGTTTTTGAGATCGTAAAAGTGGGATCAAGTACCTTGCTAGCAAAGCTTCTCTCTGGCATGCCTTTCACTTTGTACGAGTCGTTGGCGTGGCAGACATTTGCGTCGCTTGGCTTGTTTACTTGACTTGTTAACGTTCGCACATATTGCGTGCCTATTGCAACTTTGAATCAAAACAAGCGATCTCGAAAACCCTATTTAGCTTTAGAAGAAAATTCTTTCATGCATATTGAGCGTTGCATGTAAATGATGGATTTGAAGTTTACCAAATCAAGTTGATATCTATAATGACAACAGATGACCAAGACATAATAAGGTTTAGATGATCTGAAATTTGAGGCATAAAGTCCCTTGCATGACTAAGGGTAACTTTTTAAAAACATTTATTTACATACTTGTTGCTCGTTTTAGCAAATTAAAGTAAAAATTATTTTTTATTTTTGAAATTTATGACTTAAAAAGCATTTATTGTATGAGCGTTTAACTACCTTAATTTGTATTAAGGTTGAGGCCTACGACCTGGAACCCACTTTAACACTGCACTTCTCTCATCGATTCTGTACACTTGTGCCTGTATCTTTGGCGTGAGAAAACACTGGTGTTATACCTTTTTAAGGGTATAATATCGTCTAATAGATAAGCTTTATGCTTTTTAAAGTATTATACTGGTTTTAGACCCTACAAAGTACGTACCCGTACTCTGTACAGTGGAACCCCGTTAATACGGTCACTAACCGGCCAAAAAAATTTGGTCGTATTACTGGGGCAGGCTCAAATTTCATGACTTGAGGGCCGTAATGACACAAATACACGGTATATCGCATTCATNTGATGGATTTGAAGTTTACCAAATCAAGTTGATATCTATAATGACAACAGATGACCAAGACATAATAAGGTTTAGATGATCTGAAATTTGAGGCATAAAGTCCCTTGCATGACTAAGGGTAACTTTTTAAAAACATTTATTTACATACTTGTTGCTCGTTTTAGCAAATTAAAGTAAAAATTATTTTTTATTTTTGAAATTTATGACTTAAAAAGCATTTATTGTATTAGCGTTTAACTACCTTAATTTGTATTAAGGTTGAGGCCTACGACGTGGAACCCACTTTAACACTGCACTTCTCTCATCGATTCTGTACACTTGTGCCTGTATCTTTGGCGTGGGAAAACACTGGTGTTATACCTTTTTAAGGGCATAATATCGTCTAATAGATAAGCTTTATGCTTTTTAAAGTATTATACTGGTTTTAGACCCTACAAAGTACGTACTCTGTACCGTGGAACCCCGTTAAAACGGTCACTAACCGGCCAAAAAAAATTTGGCCGTATTACTGGGGCAGGCTCAAATTTCATGACTTGAGGGCCGTAATGACACAAATACACCGTATATTGCATTCATCGTCCTGTACTCATTAATAAACAACCGGAATGGAGATATCGCGTAAAGTAATTGAAAAAACTACTTAAAGTTTTCCTTCAGTACATTAAACTCTTTTAAAATTCGGCTATAAATCGCCACAAGTGCATTTTATGGGTACTGTAGTCTAAAAACAGTACAAGAATAAGCTCAGATTACTGGGTTAATAAAATTGACAGATCACAGGCATTTTAATTTTCTAAATTTCGAACGAGTGGCCTTATTAAAGGGGTGAGATTTTAAGAGATTCTACTGTTTGGGATTTTAAAATGTGGCCGTTGGCAGCATTAACAGGTGACCGCATTAACGGCGGTTTTTTATAAGGAAATGTATGGTCGTATTGCAGGACCGAAAAAAACTGGCCGTAATAACGAGGTGACCGTATTATCGAGGTGGCCGTAAGGCGAGGTTCCACTGTGTGTAGCCGAGCTCATGTCTCACTTATCATCAAGTTTACTAAACTTGAGTTAGGTTTGGATTATTTTGGCAAAGGAAATGATGCATCGAATTGTAACAGAAAACATGGATAAGGTGTTTTATTAGTGCCTGGATTTTACATCTATTTGCTCTGCCAAAATATAAGGAAAATTAAGGTTTAGTACACAAATGAAAAGGGTGTTTAATAAACCTGATCAGTTTTCAAGTGTTTAATTACTGATTCGAGTCAGCCTTGCTTCGCCTAGCCTGAGAAAACAGCCGACGTTTCGCGAGGCCACCACGTCTGAGAAACGAGTGCAGAAATTCTATATTGATGACGTGTTACTACCCTTCCCTGGGTAGTGAAGTATCATGAGTATGAAATTTCTTTGCTTGCGTACGTTTCTCAGACGTCATTTCACGGGGAAACCAGTGGCAGCGTGGCGAAATATCGGCTGTTTTCTCAGGCTATACGTCGCCTTTCATAATTAACCGTGATTTAAAAAGACTCTGCAAAAGCTCCAGTTAAATAATAATGATGATGAAACGAATAACAATAATAAAAAATAACTAAACGTATGCTCAATAAGTGTCATCTTTAAATTTGTGACCACGGATTATCCCTGAGTGAAGAAAAATCTATCTATCGGAACGTTTACCAATCGCCGCCCATGCATATGAGTTCCCAATCTAGTCAATCTAATAAAAACCTCAAGGTTACATCTGTTGTTTTTAAATTAATAACAGCGAGCAAGCAGCAACATAATCTGGATTCAAGAAAAAGATTAATTCTCGAATTCATCACTTTTTACCAGAATGCATAGCATTTAACCAGAGTGCATTGAAATTAACCAGAATGCACTGCGCCACGAACAACTCGAATAAAACACAAGGACGTGCCATAACGTTTCCTTTTCGCACGGATTACGTGAAAACGGTGATTGTGTCGCCTTACTTTTTCATTTACATCGCGTGGTGGCAAGAGCTCTTGGTGGTGGTGATTCAGTGCACGAATTTCACATCCCCGTTTACGTTTCAAATCCGGTATGCGAACAATTTGTGAATCTGGACAGATTAATTTTTATGTTACATCATTCGCTTCTTTCCCGCCGGCAATCCTGCTGAATTCTGACTTCTGAACAAAAAGGTGAGTGCTGTCCTCTTGCTTTCTCATTTACATCAGGCAGTATTGGTTGTGGATGAATTTCACATCCCCCGTTTACGTTCCAAATCCAGTATACGAAAACAGTTTGTGAATCTGGAGAGATTTTAATGCACCTATCAATGATTTGCCCCAGGATGGGGGCGGGAGGGGGGGGGGGGGCGGGCAATCTCGGGGAAATGTGAACCCGGGAGGTCCCCCGGGGGGGAAGTTTTGATCACCACGACACCTAAAGGGACACCCCCAAAGGAGTGTAGGGGGGCCACACCTCACAAAAAAACCTAGTAGTAAAACCGGTGTACGGCTCAAACCACAGAGAAGAAAGCGGTTGAGTAATGTTGAGAGAGTTTAGTAGGTCTTTTCAGTGGGTGCCGCTGGGGGGGGGGGGGGGGGGGGGGGGGGTCGTCAATCTACGGGAATTTGACATCCTGAACGTCCCCAGGATGGAAAGTTTGACTCAGCCGCAATCTTAAAGAGGACCTACGAATGAGCGTTAAGTGGTCCACCATCTTAGAAAATACCTAGTAGTCATTAGGATGCGTTTCCCGCATTTCGACGCCTTCTTTTCTTCGTGAAGGATGGCAGAACGACAGTTACGAGTATCTTGTTCCTTTTTAAGCATAAAATCAGTGATCTATATTTGAAGTTTTATGACAAAAGTATTTTGTCTCCCAGCTTTGAGAAGAAATATTCACACAAAACCTCATATCAAACTAGGCTTTCTACTTACATGTTTTCACTAGATGCCGCCGTGCCTCAAGTTTTCGATATATATTGAAAGATGGAAAAATCATGTGTACAGACATGAAGTAGTCCCGGAATTCTGTGTTAGATTTGCTATCATACTCCAAATGTCCAATCAACTAAAATTCTGGACCTCAATTACAAACATCAACCCCTCTTGATGATGACATGTTTTGGTATTGCACATTTTGTATTGCCGTAAACACTATGTGAAACAATTCACAGGTACTTTCGGGAGTATAGAATGTGTTAAATTGTCAACCTCGCTAAATGTCTATCAGAAATATGCCAAAGATTCTGGCCCCGGTTGTTTACACTTTGGATAGCGCTATCCACCGGATAAATAACTAAATACAGAAATCAATTAATCCGGTGGATAGCGCTATCCAACGTTTGAACAACCGGGGCCTGAAGTTTAAGCTTAATCTGGGAAGATAAGGGGAATGGAATTTAAATTTGCCTTCATTGAAAAGTCACAGCCTTGTTGTTACATTGGGTTCTCGGTGAGCAGCGAGAGTTCATCTAAGGCCATGTTCACGCAATATCCGGCGGATAGCTTTCCGTGGCGCAACGAGGAGAGAGGTGTTCCATTGTATCCATCACTTAGGTTTATGTTCACGCTATACTGGATAGCTTTTGCCCCGCTACGAAAATCATACCGGATATGGGTTCGGCTGTGGCCGTGCGATTTCTGTGACGCAGCGAGGATGTGCCGCGCGGATCTCGAAAGTGGAGCGTCACTTATCGGATAGGTTTTGCTCCATACTTTGGTACAGTGTGAACACCCATTCGGCCCGTCACGGAAGTAAATAAGTAGGAGCGAGGCCTGGAACCCTGTGAGGCGGAAGTAAATAATAAAGAGTAAGGACTGGAATTTAGTGCACCAAAACGTATCGGCCAACCACGCCGGCGCGATGTTCGCCGCGTGTGAACGACTTTGCGCCGCCAAGGGTCGTTGCTGCTCATACTATACCAAGTAGCTTTTCGTGGTGCTATGTGTGAATATACCCTTAGATGAACTCTCGCTGCTCACCGAGTACCCAATGTAGCAAGAAGGCTGTGACTTTTCAATGTAGGCAAATTTAAATGCCATTAATATTTGCCTTATGTCCCCAGATTGAGCTTAAACTTCAGAAGCTTTGCCTGACATTTCTGATAGGTATTTAGCGTGGTTGGCAATTTAACACACATTCATTCAGGGGTCTAGAGTCTATAGTCTAGTAAAGCGAAGAGAAAAAAAAAAGGGCATTTTTTCATCGCGCCGCTTAGCTTTGCGCTGCTTATACGCCGTTGTGTGTACGCTCAGAACAGGACATGATAGTGCTGAGGGCCTTAAATAGGGTTTCCAAATCCCGCTTCCTACCACTATTAATGTGTTTCATCCCGCTATCCCGCTTGCTTCGGACGTGTCATCCCGATACCACTTTCAGAATTCTGTGTTTGCATGACAGTCAAAGTTCTTTTAGCCTGCGTTTGGGAAACTCTTGCCACGCAGTCTAAAGTTCTTTTTCCACAAGAGACGCGGTTTTCGCGGGTTAGGGGTTGGGTTAGCTCTACAAATCGGTATTAGTTCACTGTAAACAGCAGCGGTGAGTTTAGTTTGGTAAGTTTGTTCACTTTTGGATAAACATTCAGGAATCAAACAAAAGTTTTCTTTTACCGGAGAATAGCACCTGGAAACAATGCGAAGGCCCTCCTTCGTACACCAAACTGAAAAGCAGGGAGTTGTCAGCACAAACAAGCAAAATTGGAAAAGCATCTATGCCAAGATTTATTTAGATATGTCGTCCTTACATACGACCTTCTATAGGATTGAATAAATATTTACAAACTCGGGCTGGAATAGTGGAAACGAACAGTGGAAACGCTTGCAGTATGTCTTAAATAGATAATGTTAGACAGTTAAACTATTATTCCAGCTTTTGCTTCAGCAATTCCTGATATCTGAACTAGAGGACTATGCAGTGAAATGGGTCAAATGTTAAACGCATATTTTAAAAAGCTCTAAGGGGCCGGCCAAACCGCGATGTCACACCCACCAAAAAGTTGACGTTTGACTAGTGACTGAGCTGAAACAGGTTGTCACTTTCTTCTGCGGGAAGATTTTCTTCAGGCGCTTTCTCGTCACTACTTGCTTCGTTCATCTGAATATACTGTCACGGGTTCAGCAGGTTCAGGGGTCAGAAGAAACATTCCCCGGTAGGTACCGGCTAATCACGAAGAAATTGCGATGATGCAAAAGGCTTACAGTGCCTTAGTGAGGTAGAGAAGCATAAGGCCAGAGACAACAAGGAGGTGCGGCCGCTGAGTGACAAGATCATTCTCACTTCAGATTCTTTAAAAGCCAACACCGGAGACATGAGCAGGGATGTCGAAGAGGCCGCATGACCGTTCAGGAAGCGGATACTATGTGCCTTGACCATGTTATGCGCCGATTCCTATTTTTCTTTCGCCAGCGGTCTTTGCCATTTTTTAACGGTCTATACCACCATTGCTAACCAAGCCTTTAGTCATGATAGACCAACTGTAGACGTTATATATTCCTTGGATTAAGTTTACTCTAAGGCAAAAAAGACGTTTTTGAAAAGCCTTAGATAGAAGGACGTTGAAGCCCAAGTTGATTTTTCGTTAAAAGTTAATTACGAAAAGGGCTAGTCACCTGTTATTGATGTAACAGTTAAGAAGGACACTTTGCTAGTGTATGTACTTAAATTTTTCGGAATTTTGGCGGGTCGGTGTTGCAGTTAGGTTGTAAGAGGGAGAGATTAGGATACTAAGGTGCGGGTTCGAGGCCCAGGTTTGACCCTGGGTTGCGATTTTCTTTCTTTTTCATAGAAAAATTCTTAATATCAAGTCAAAAATTTTCCAAGTATCTTAAAAATGGCAGCGACCGTCGACGAAAGGGGCAACTTCTACGCCGAATAGGAAGTTATCGTTTTAGCCCCTTCTTAGCCGTTTTCCTAATTAAGAATATTGTAACACGGTGGTGACCTATTTCTTGTGATGAACAAAAACGTGCAGATTCTCCACGTCAAGGGTCATACAACTCAAGAAATTCGTGTTGTTGTAGGAAAATTGTTCCATATTTGTTGGAAATGTTCCAAGTCCCATCGTAGTAGCAACACCTCCATGAGGAACATTCAAAGTCTGTGGCAGAACGCACTCCATGTATATGTTTCTGATGGATGATACATTCTCCTTCAAAAAAGGAAGACAGTCCCCAGCTCTTAAAATGGCTGTTGGTAGATTGTACCGGCTGAATTCTTCCTGCTTTCCATGAACAGGAAAAAAAAGCCGAATGAAGGCTAAAAAGCATCAACAACTCAAAGAAGTCAGGCTATTTTTAATTTCTAAGCTTTGTGAAAATCTTAAGGCAACTCCTTTGCTTTCCAAGGACAGACCGTAGTGGTTTGGAAAAATTAGGATTGTTTACGCTGTTCCATTACATTACCTGCAATACTCCACCTGCGGACGTTTCAATCTTTTCTCCATATAACCATAATTTCAGCGGTCTACTATTCTCAGGATCATAGAATGTGATTCCTCCTTCATGTAAAGCAACAGTATGAGGAGCTGCGCAAAGGCTTGATTCAGAATGTACATGACATGCGCGGTCTTAAAATCAGACAAAAAAAGACACTTTTATTTAAAAGATGCAGAACTGATTTCAGATTTCACCTATGTAAACTTCCAGACTAGATTTTCTTCACGAAATCGTGAAATATTCTAGTGTATTGTCACTATCTATCCTGTTTCCCGCCCGGAAAAAATCAAGATTTCCCGCGACCCGCCATGAAAATGACGAACTTCCCGCATCCCGCCCTTAAATTTTCTTTCATCCCGCATCCCACTAGCTAAAAACCGCTCCCGCCAACTCTATGTTAGGTTCGCAGTGGTGCGAATCGAACGCACGGTCTCCGGCCGGATTACCCAAGCGTTGCTGTAGTCGAGACGTCACAATCCTTTAATGATTAAATAAAAAAATCTAGTATATTCACCCACAGAACACGTAGGAGCTCTGAGGGAGTCTTTGAAAGTCATTGTATGCTCCATATATATGGAATTTGGTTCGGCCATCGTCCAGTACGGCACCCACGAGAAACAGTATTTTAAAAAATGTCTTTTTCTTTTAGTTTGTTTACTTGTTTGTTTCTTTGTTTGTTGATTAACCTGTTAAAAAGCCTATAGTCGAGTTGTCAACGAAGATACTGATTTCGTTCTATTTCAGTGAAACTCACCACCTTAATTTTTCTACTGCCCGCTAACTCACTTTTAAAGAGAATTTTTTTTAAAGATAATTTTAGTTCCTATGTACTTGGCGTAGGCAAATTGCTTTCATTTTCGAGGTCTCGAGCCATTATAAGGAGTCTAATCGTTTTCAGTTTTTGTCACTTCTTCAACAACAGCTAGCAGCCAGAAAGCAACATTTCTCACTTCCGGGCAAACTTATAGACGATGTTGGCTTGTTCGTTTGTCTTCGTTTCTCATCTCTTTCTTCTCTTGAGCGTAAAAACAGGTTAGTCAACAGAACGCAACAGCATCAGGGGCACCCAACGAGGATATAGTTCAAAACCACTAAACATAGCATTGTTAAACGTATTTTAGTATTTAAACGGTAGATTTAGACATAATTTTAACCCCCAAACGTTTTTCATCTGCTCGGATTTCCTAGCTGAAAGTCTAGTGATCCGAAAATTATAGGGGTCAAAACTTACCTTTTCGAAAATATCAGCCGGAAAAAAGGCTCCCGAAAATTCTAGGTGACCTTTTTAGGGTAAAAATTCGTTAGAAATGGTCAATTATAAGTCGCCTCTGTAAGAGTAAAGAAACTTAGCAATGCAAATTTGTTAGCGTCAAGGCATATAAAAGGGGAAAAGACCTCACTTCCGGTTGACATGTGTCGCTCAAAACGTCTTTGCTTCAGGGGCACCCAGCGACTTTTTCCTGTAAAATAACTGTTCAAAGGAGAAAATATTGCCTAAAAATTTCTAAAGCTTGAGGAAAGCTTAAAAAGTCTGGATAACCATTCCATTCGTCTAAAAGATTCGGAGGTTTTCTGATAGCCTGACTACGATTTTCGGAGGTTGTGTTATTCACATTTTAATACTAGAAAGCGATTATTGTTTAAAAAGGTCTCCTAAAAATTTCGGTATAAAGGCAAAACGTCCCCTCAAAACTTCGACCGGACCTATAAGGGTAGCTAACACTTTCGGATGAGATACGAAAAAGCCACCTAAGACTTTCTTGAATACCAAAGTTCGCCTAAGACAAATAGTTAGGACAACTCCAAAATAACCAAACAGGCTTCTAAAGCACAGAGAAAACCAGTTGAGACACTTCTGGCGTATTTGGAAACATTCGGTCGTTGGGTGCCCCTGTTGCTTCTACTTAGTGCACTCTTTCTTTTTTATAAGAATATATTTTGTAAGAATATCGACGCTGAAATTTGCGAAATTTTAAGAATATTTTAAGAATAAACCTGAGGCTGAAATTGTGAAAAGAATATAATTTCGTGCGAAAATCTGTAAACACAATACAATGATATGTTTTTACTTAACTGTATAAAATTATTCCTTTCTCTAAACGGCAAAACTAGCCAACAAACGAAACACTCTTTACTAGCGATAGCCAAATGTTCAAAGATGAGCGGAACATGTAATGTATTTGTGCAGTACGAAATATGTACGATACAAAAGACATGAACTGAACCGCAAACGTACCCCAATACATCCTTAAACGGAAATGTCATAAGCTATAATTAAGAATATTGCAAGAATATTTTCAGCCTAAAATCGGCAGAAAAATAGGAATATTCAGCCTGGGCCGGAAAAAACAGTATTCTTATAAAAAAGAAAGAGTGTATTGAAAAAAACTCGTTCCCGTGTAGTCGTCTTCGTCTTAGAATCCAAAGGTCTTGTTTATTAACTCACTGTTAATAAAGCCAACTTTTTTTGCACTGCACTCTTCCATCATATATTCCTCCCTTTTATTCATTTGTTGTTTAGAGGGACGTTTACACTGGGTTTCTTTTTCGAATTAAAAAAAGAAAAGGAAAGAAAATTATTTTCTTGAATTTTTCTCTTGATGGGATTAAACCTTCTTCATCTCCCAGTGGTGGTTAAAACTCAAATGAAACAAAACTGCAAATTTTGAATTGCCAAATCCTGAAGGCAAATAATTAAAGACTGAGGTGGTATTGAATTGGTTACGCTACTGGATTTTGTCCAAAGATTCAAAAGTTCGAAGTATATTAAAAATTTTCATAACCGACCCCCGTAGGGAAAGATCAGTTAGGGATATTTTCCTTTCCAATGATCATTTGGAAATGTGTATTTATCATTCCCTGCTCTTCTAACATCTTGAGAGGTTGAGAAGGCAAGTACTCCGCACCTTAGACTCATCAAGACCGTAGCTCGACTTTTAGAACATATACAAAGCAAGTGTTGTCACAGGTAGCCCAAGCTCGAAATATGAGCATCGGCGAACAACGGCATTGTCGCGTAACATTCGAAATATAAAGATTTGTATGGGGAGAAACCTATCGTTTCTGTAACCTACGAAAATGAAAGGATTTCAATAAAAAACAGCTTACCTTACTTAAAATGTGTGTTACGTCTATCCTGTCTGGTCCACGGGCCGATTTATGGCCGTTTTATGGGTTTTCATGTAAACGGTTTTCTCTCTATATAAAGATAACGAATGGAAAGGAGAACTATCGTGTATTGCCTAGGCGGAATTTGGAGGCGACTGGAGCAGTTGGAGCGAATTTACGGCCGTTTTCCTTCGGTGGACCAGTCGAGCCGCTTCGCTGGAGTGCCCAACCTTGGTAAACCTTTATATAGAGAGAAAACCGTTTACATAAAAACCCATAAATCAGCCATAAATCAGCCCGTGGACCACACAGGAGAGACGTTAAACACATTTTAAGTAAGGTAAGCTTTTTTTAATAAAACCCTTTCATTTTCGTAGGTTACAGAAACGATAGGTTTTTTTTCCATGTAAATCTATATATTTCGAATGTTACGTAACAATGCTGATGTTCGCCGATGCTCATATTTCGAGCTTGGGCTACCTGTGGTGTTGAAGGCACGAAATGCAAGAGCAACTATTGGGTTTTGGCATGCGACCACACTAGCCTCTCTTGCAAGGGAAACCTAGACGGGACAACTACTTGGTCTTGCCTTATACTAAGCACTGCTCCATTTTTGTATGTTAGGGCAAGCTGGGTTCGGTCAATCTAGAAAACAATAGTTGATGTGATAACGTGCAGGAAAGTTTAAAAATAAATTCATGAGTTACTTTGCTACAGTCTGGAAAGTTCTTTCACTACTGTTTAATCATTTTTGGCGTGGAAGTTACCAAGTTGGCCGCTATGATGTTGAATTCGTTTTCTTTTGATCCGATATTAATTGGAAGACTTCCAGACGGCGGTTAACTGAGAACTCGGGCGCAGAAACCAAGATCTTGCACATTGAATTTTTAACACAAGGGGCTTGGAAAGGAAAAGAGCCCTTGAAAGGGACGGCCCTGCCCAATGTGACTTTGTTTAACCATTCTTGCAAGGGGAACATCTTGACTGAACGTTTGACTGTCTTTCCAATGTTTACAGGATGTCTCGAGTACCAAAGAACTGTCCACGTTTCTTTACGCGGAAACGACACCAAACGTTGTGGCTCCATTAAAAAGCCCTGTCGCACAATAGCAAAGGCTGTTACCCTCGTGTCTGGGGGAGGAATGGTTATCCTCGACGGCAGTGGTACAGCAAAGCAACCATATGACTGCGAACAGTTAACCACCCGGGCGCATCATCGGGGAATCCGGGTAACAAGAAACGTCACAATGACCAGTTTACCATCAACAGAAGCCCACGTGACCTGTCCAAAAGGGTTTCCTTTTCATGGATCAAACGAGTCTTTACGTATATCTTTAAGCGGCTTATCGTTCTCAAAAACGACTTTAAAATTTATAAACTGTAGCCACGTGGAGATCATCAACTGTACTCTTCGAAGAAGGCACAGCGATAAAACCGCAAGGGAGTCAGCTGTAGTTATTGGTGTGCAAAAAAGTTCGAAAGTAAATGTAACTATTCGAAACTCTGTCTTTCTAAACAACTCCCTGTGTGTTAGAATCTACTTTGAACAACGATCTCTCACGACAGACAGACTGTTTTCGTTAAATGTGACCAAAACGAAGTTTTTGGAAAATGGCTTCCACACACAGTCTCCTGAAAGGGGTGCTATAGTGTTTTCAACGAATAAAACACCGAAGAAATTCTCTCAAACTATTTATCTGCAAATAACGATGAATGCGGTTCATTGCATTGGGGGTGGAGGTCATTTCTTGGACGTTGATTTGCCCACTGCTGTAACGAAAGAAGCGTACTATAACATTAATCTTGAACACAATCATTTTATGGCTTCCCGCAGCCTCTACTATTCCAGAGTGAGTAGGGCCACAGTCGCTTTTGTTGGTTTGCAATGTGTAAATAACTCTGAAGTAAGATGTATCACGGTTCAAAGCTTTACAAACGCAAATAGAACGATCGACTTAAAAGTTAATGGGTCCCGCTTCTACAACAATAAAACGAATCGAGCCCCGACACTGCATGTTACAGGAATTACTGCTCAATCTGGAAAAATTTACATCTTCAACACATCGTTTGTCCGTTCCGAAGTTGCAGTTAGCTTTACGTCAAATTTCAAAGTTCACCTTGAAGCTGTAACAGTGAAAGCATCATTACAAGGTGTCCGCATTGTCTCGTATCCGTATAATAAGATTGAAAGGAACAACAGCATTTTTTGTTTATATGCGAGCTTTAACAACTGTACATTTCGAAATAACTTGATGGATGTGTTTGGTTTGCTAAACAATACTATCCGCGTTTATCTTGAAGTGACCAACACGGTTTTTGACGGCAAAGAAATACAAGAAGAATACGCAAAGAATGCTACATTTGGAATTCGCATTGTCATTCCCTCTCTAGACAAACAGTTACTTTCAAAAGTAAACGTTGAAATAGAAAATGCAACCTTTGCGGGTCGTCCAACTAATGCTTTTGTGTTTGTTGCCAAGGGAAACAAGACGATCACTCTAAGAGGCTGCAAGTTCCATGAAAGCTTCAGTCTAGAAACGAACATATGGAGAGTGGGGAAATTTAAGAACTTGCCGAGGTATATGACTGGCCAAGGAGCGTTTCTTTTTCTCTTTGACTCCGATAAGCAGGTAGACAAAGGATGTGTTGAGGGAGGAGTTAGAAACAACACACATCCTAATTGGAGCTACACCAGTCGCGTCCTTTTTGAAGACACTCTATTTCAAAACAACTTTGGGTATGAAGCGGGTGCGATTGAAATCATTAACGGCTATGTTACTTTTCGATGATGCAATTTCACGAATAATTTTGCCTTAAGCGACACAGGTCATGTTTGTGTTGGATACGGCAGTGCGAAGGTCGAGTTCCAGAACTGTGCTTTCGAGCGCACGGAAAAAGAAGGAACTTTTAACGGAACTTCTTTTAGATTTGGCGGATTTCTGCATTCGCAAAGTGGAGGACCAATCAAGATAAAGGAAACTTCTTTTAATACAAATTTCTCTGAAAGGCTGATTCGTCAACAACAACCAATTATCAGGATATCTTCCGGTGGCTATTTCGATATGGACTCAAACTCTACCATTCAATGCCCAAGGGGAAGCTCGCTTCAGTTTGACAATTTTACGCACTTCAGTTATGGAGGTGGGAAGGGCAGTACATTTTGCCGTATAAACGTTACAACTGAGTTATTCACATGTCTAATGTGCCCATCAAAAATGTACAGTCTTCAAAGTGGATTTTCTAGGGGACTGTCCGTTCGCAAAGGCTTCAGTTGTCTTGAGTGCCCATTTGGAGCCCGCTGCGAAGGACCCAATAATATTGTCGCTAAACGAGATTTTTGGGGTTACAAAATTACAAATTCGAGCAATTTCTCGTCCCTGACATTTGTGCCTTGTCCTGAGAAGTATTGCCGCAGTAAAAGTCATTACCACCAGGACTTCAACCATTGCTATGGTTACCGGCAAGGTGTTCTTTGCGGGAGATGTGCTCCTGGTTTTACGGAATCACTGTTTTCAACCAAATGTCGAAAAGCTGACGAATGTAGATGCAATTTTCAATTGTGGCTTTTCATGGCAATCTATACCATCGCTTTGACTTTCTATTTGTTGAAGAAACCTCCTCTTGTTCGTTTTCTGAAATATCAAATTTTCTGGTTTAAAAGGGATCGTCGTGAACAGAACTTGCAAAGAGACTTGGTTCTTGAGAAAAAAGAAAGCGAGAATGGCTATATCAGAATTACGTTCTATTTCTACCAAGTATTCGATTTACTAAGCACCACATCTGTGGAAACAATGATGGAAGAAGTTCCGTACATTTCCACGATGGTCGCTGCTTTTAACTTTGAAGTCCATATCCTGGACAAGAAAATTGGCTGCCCCTTTGCTGGACTGACAGCGGTCACTAAGGAAATGTTCCTGTCTGCGCTGGTGTTTGTTGCCATAGGTCACGTGTTCATGACCTACTGTCTTAATTTGGTGGTTTACCGAATATTGAAGAAACACAAGCCTTTGTTCGTTCATTACGTAGCTGTTGCCATGGAAATCCTGTTGCTTGGTTACGAGCGTCTTGCAGAAACGTCGCTCAAGTTAATGCACTGCGTACCGATTGGATCTGAACTGCGTCTTTACTACGATGGTAACGTTGTTTGCTGGCAATGGTGGCAGCACTGTCTTCTGGCTTTTAATGTTATTTTCGTCGTTCCATTCGTCGGGGTTCTGTACCTGGGTTCCGGAAAGCTGTATAACAAGACCATATCATGGAAACAGTTTATTGGTGCGTGTATTGTTCCCCTACCGTTTCTCGTTTACTGGCTTGTTAAACGTTCATACACCAAACAGAGAGGAAACCCCGCCTCTCATAATAGATACAGCCGCCTTTCATCGCTTATTGACGATGGAAATGCCTCACATGATATAGAAGAGTGCACCAACGAAATTTCCAACATTTTGCTTGGCCCTTTCCGTCCAACTAGTGCGCATGATCAAGGGACACTCTACTGGGAAAGCGTTCTGATTGGTCGAAGGCTTGTGCTTCTCATATTTCGCGCCTTTATTCCCAATTTCATGGTTTGTTCCTTGTGCATGTCAGTTGCCTGTATTTTGATGGCAGTTCATCATTTAATCAAGAAGCCATTCCGGGACCGCACAGCAGATAGAATGGAAACTTTTTCTCTGATAACTTTGTCTTGTATCGCGACCATAAACGTGACAACAGCGACTCTCGCGTCCTCCGCAGTCCGCCCAGAAGGTCCAAACAAAAGCATCATTGTCGTCCTACGGTGGATCCAAGTGGCTCTTCTCAGTTTTCCTTTTGCGCTGTTTGCGTTGTTCATCCTATTCGCATTGCTGTCGCAACTTGTTCGTTTTGTCATCTTGCTGAAGCGAAAAATCTGGAAAGGCAAAACACCGAACATTTAGACGTCTAGAATTCTTCACCTCATGTGTGAATTGAGAACGGCTCAAGTAATCATAAAGGCAAGAATAACTTTAATTAAATAAATCAGAGATAATTTAGTTAAAGGAGCGAAATTTCGTGAAAGTTCAGTGCTAAAATGTAAATATAAAATTTGGTATGAATTTCGTCATTTGTAGAGGTGTTAGCTAACAAACGCAAGTTAGAACATGAAGGGTCAAAGTGATAAAATTTTTAAGGCCAATTTGGTCAATTTGGCGAGGAGATGAATTGTAGAAAAGTTTTCCAAAGTCAGGGGTTTTTCCATCTAGGTAGGTCCAAGGGCAGTCTAATTCTTACACGGAATATCTAAGGTCGTTTGCTGAAAATTCTGTAAACTTTGGAACGATGTCAGTCACGAGTAAAAACCCCTTTTGTTTAGCCTCTGGCTCGGATTTTTTTAGGATGGGATTTTGAGAAATGTCGAATTTGACGTTAAATTGTCGGGGTGTGGGAGCGGGGGATCGTAAGCAAGATAGAAGGAGCTCATTCTCTCTTGTCGTTAGTTAATTCAACACGAAAGTCGCAAGACACAAGTTTAAACTTGTTTGGCTTTGCTACTGCTGCGGCCACGAAGGAGTTCAACCAGTGTTTGTGCGACCCTTACTTTGTCTTGAGTAGTCATTCGAGGCTTATTCCTATCTAGTAAAATAATTTTAGAAAAATTTCCCCCATGCATTCTGACTGTTAAATATGTTTGATGGCTTGGAAGTTTAAAGGCTCCTTGCTGACAATTTTCTCAACAATAGGCAGAATAGCATCGCAAAATATGAAAGGAGAATAAAACAAAACTTTTGATCAGGAGATAAGAAAAAACTTACTAGCCAAATCAGGTTGATATCTACAATGGAATGTTAGTGAGGTCGCCTCCTAGACCTCTTGGTGAATTAGCCCGCTATAAGTTCACCCCCTGCTCTTCGAGTTAGCTCCTTCTGTCCTATTAGTAAAAAAGCCCTATAATATTTTTGTATTTGTGAATAACCAAAAATTTAACCCAGGTTAACGTTAGCAATTAATAAAAAATATCGAATTGTATCAGATAACATGGATAAGATGTTAAACTAGTGTCTAGATTTAAGGTTTAGTACACAAATGAACAGGGTGAAGAAAGGGTTTTGAAGCTGCTTGATAAACCTGGTCAGTTTTCATGTGTTACTGATTCCAGTCGCCCTTGCTTCGCCTTGCGAAATTGTGTTAGCCTGTGAACAGGCCTTTGGTCGAGCGGGGAACTAGGGAGAGGGAATCCTTGCTATTTTTTCCCCAAACAGAGAGCCTGTTCACAGGCTAAATAAGTGTCACCTTTCAGTTTGGTAGCCTGAGAACCACAGACGTATTCTGGTCGTCGCTTCTCTCCCTCCGGCGGGTGAAATTAGAGCCGAAAAAACCGGATGCTCTCTCAGGCTAATAGTTTGGGAGAAAATACCGATTATCCCTGAGTAAAGAAAAATCTATCTATCAGAACGTTTACGAATCTCAGCCCATGCGAGTTCCCTATCTAATAAAAACCACTAGGCTAACATCTGTTGTTTTTAACTTAATAAAATCATTTTATTTTTAATAAAAGAAAACACCCTTCTACCCTCTTCCCTCAGCGAGCGAACAACGCAGCAGACCTCAGGGACATGAATATTTTCGATTTCTACTCACAATACATCTGGTTTT
>CALNXI010003159.1:14005-34547 GCA_942486025.1 Porites evermanni
AAGATTCTGAGGTGAGGGTAGTCTTTCTTTTAAAATGTCGGTCATAATCCAAATTATCTTTGTAGGTTATTTTTGTAGTGTCATTTGTTTTTGAAATAGGCCAAATTATGGGGCTACCCTCTCCCTCAGAGCTTACAGGCGGCGCGCCCAAGATTCTGAGGTGAAGGTTGTCTCTCTTTTAAACTGTCAGTCTTCAACCACAGTATTATTGAATTTTCATTTCCCAGAAATCATAGTGGCACCTTCTTTATAGTTTTACATGATTTGTGGCAAAGACAAGACCAGGCTAACAAATTTATTCTACTTTATGCGTGGTGCGAAAATCACCGTGGCTGACTGGCCTCCAAAGTTCCTTTATAATTTGGACGCTTCTCAGGAGTTCTTTCACTGGTTGTAATTCAGAATTGGCGATTCTCAGCAGCTTGAAGCTTTTGCTTTGCATCAGTTGTTCTTTGGACGGCGACCTTTTCTTGTCCCGAGTACAATATCGAATCTTGATTCTCGACTCTCGATTACCGTATCTTGCTCGTGCAAGGCTTCGGCAACGGGACCATTACTAAGACCATTGTAGGAAAACTGTTTGGTAGAAGAAGAGTAAAATGGTGGCTTTCGGTGCGTTACCTGTCTGATATATCACGGTATATCACTGCCAAACTGCGCAATAGAATGCGCAAAAAACCCCTCCGGTACTTGAGAAAATACGATTTTTAATATCCACCTAAAAACCTGAGCGATGTGATTTAGTAACTTATTTATGGTGTTCAGCTTCCGGTTTATTCAGCTTATTGCCAGTTGTAGGCAAAGTTCACGTGCACATTATCGCACTCAACTAGGTCGATTGTGAGGAAACTCTTATGTCAGTCATAAAAACAGACTAAAAACCCCCGCGCGTTAAGCCTTTGTGCGACGGAAGTCCCTTAGAAATATAAATTGCCCACACTGATCGCCAATTCTACTTACAAAGTGTTGCTGATTGAGTTGTGTAATGTATTTTGGAGAGTAAATTTAGTACTAACCTCGCATGTAAGGATGTAATGAGACATTTATTTGCGTAGTTAGGCCTGCTATCCATTGGGCCAACATCCCTTTTATTTTCTTTCGATAGCCTGTCTATGCACTAAACTTTTGGGTACAGAAACTAGCTGCCTCTCGCTGCACCAAAACTTGATAGTTTTGGCGTTCAATATTTTTAACGGGTGCTCACAAAACAGCGGAATGCATCGTGCGCTTTTGGCACTTTGGTACCCTGCGAGCTTTGGTTCATCGCGTTTTGAAAGATGCAATTTTTGATATTCCCGCGTAAAAGAAGACTGATAAAAGTGTCTTTCATTGACTACAGTGAAACGCCCGGAAATGAAGGATGTTTTGAAAGAAACTTCCCTGCTAGCAGAGGTCTCTCAGAGGCCTCGTCGTGAGAGACCTCTGCTAGCAGGGAAGAAAGAAACGGGAAAACTGATAAAAGTAAATATTTGTTTTGATAAGTGAAATTAATGAGAAATAACCATAAACTAGTTTTGTTATTTAAAAGCGGTTTGCCTGGTACCAGATTTGTACAATTATTTTCAATCAAACATGGATCGGGTTTTGTTAATTATGACAGAATGTAATTAAAAAGCATTATGTTGACAGCTACAAGGCACATCGATGCTTGCCTTAAGCTGCGAGTATACAGCCATGTTTTAAACAAAGGGCTTCTGACCAAGCCGGCATTCTAATCCGCCACAAATATGTGAAGCACGCGTCTTTCAAAGTCGCCTAGTACTTAAAATCGGGGCTCTGGCCTGTTATCAGGGGCACCCAACGAGAATATAGTTCAAAACCACTTAAACATAGCATTGTTAAACGTATTTTAGTATTTAAACGGTAGATATAGACATATTTTTATCCCCTAAAAATTTTTCATCTGTTCGGATTTCCTAGCAGAAAGTCTGGTGATCCTAAAATTATAGGGATCAAAACTTTCCTTTTCGAAAATTTCAGCCAGAAAAAAGGCTCCCGAAAGTTCTAGGTGAGCTTTTAAGGGTAAAAATCCGTTAAAAGTGGGCAATTATACCATTTTTTAGATGTTCGAAAATCCTTGGAGAGGCAGGCGAGCAAGAAATTTTACAACAAATGTTCCGAAAATTCTAGATCTCAAATCGTCTTCCGAACAGTTATTTTCCGAAAATTGTCGTTGGGTGCCCCTGTGTTATGTATTGTAGTTGTCGGGCGTTTGAGTTATTCATACTAGACACAGCTCCGGCGTACTTAATTGGATTGTCGCGTCCGAATGTTTTCACCGAATATCTTTTCGTTTTCTTTCTTCAAAAATACAAGGTATTTGGTTTTATTATTGTCTCTGTTTTCTTTTCTCTCTTTGTCGCAACTTTCTAACTTTCTTAAGCCCAGCTTCCTCAGACAGCACCCTTGTAGCTATTGGCTACCTCTTTGCTTCGATCACCAAAGCGAGCAGCGCACTAATCCCTGGTCTCCTGTGGTCCCTTCGATGTCCTGTTGCCATTTAGGCTTTTCTATCTGAATTTTTTGTCAGGATGTTAGTCAGCGGTGTTACGGCACGATGAGTTAATTTATACTCTTATCACGCACTCTCATTGCGTCATTCTAACTGCGCTACGTTTGGCTCACTGTTGCGCGTGTAAACAGTTTCAAATAAGTATGACTGCAAATTGGCCAATTAACAAACAAATCACAAAGAACTCACTCCGTGTAATCCTTTATCCCACAACTTTTATATAATTGGCTTAATAAAGGAGTCTCTGATTAGAACTACTGTATGTGCATCGCCATTTATCGTTTCGGCTCAGATGATGTTTCACTGCCCAGCATCTGCGGCAGCTAGCAATATACGCTTAGAATTTCTAACCTCTAGTTTTAATCATAACTTAAAACAATATGGATGTGCATTTAATTATAACCAGTTTCCCCAGATGCGTTTATTAAATAAGCCATAGTTTTAAGTGAACATGCAAAAATGCTAACTGCCTCAAATATATCAATAAAAATTCCGGTATTGAACTTCTAAATTTAACTATAAAAAGGATTTTGATGGTTGGCATAAATGATTATCTACAAATATTAGGGAGGGAAATTTATCCACAGAAAAGTCTTACATGTAGCTTGAAAGGAAACACAAAAGACCAAATCCGATATCTTAAAATTCATACTTAGCTGCGAGGCTTGGAAAATAAACAAAAGAAATCATCTTGAGGCTCAATATTGAATAATACATTTCCTTTGTTGTATTCCCCCAAGCCTTGAAGCCAAGTATGAATTTTAATATATCGAAAATGGTCTATTACACTCTATAGTTTGCCGGGTAACAGAGGGGATTTAAGATAATCACCTTGTGGACATGCCCTACAATCAAACGGACTTTTCCCTGGAGCATTATCGTAATGGACAAAAGTCCCATTTTCGCAGTGAAGGCAGCTGTCATTTACAAAAGCCAGCTGGTCTGTGTAGAAACCTCCTGGAAGAAGAAAGGATGAAAAATGGATCACTAACGAAGGAAATTAAAAAATGATATAAAAGAAAACTTACAGGGATTTAATGGGAACCTAAACTCTCAAAAGTATTGAACTGACTTATGACAGCATAAATTTTATCAACTACCCCGTGAAAGAAAAAACTGAGCTCATGAAAACCTTGCAATTAAAGTTTATTACACACCTTTTGAGATTTATAGCTTGTGTTTTCTTTTTCCCAGGAGTTTAGGTCCGTTTACCGAGCCATAAAGAAAAGTACTGTGTCAAGTGATAAAATGTATCTACCGAACATCAGCTTCTGTCTTACATCACACACCCAAAAGGAGAAAGTATTAGGGTTGTTATGGGTGCAGGTGTCTCCGGGGCCTTGAAACCCTGAATCTGTTTGAAAGCGAATATTTCACTACCTTGTGTAGACGGAAAACGTAATAACTTTGTGTAAAACTCAAATATAACTCCATGTTCAAGGCTAAATGAATCTTTTTTCTTTACTTAGCTAGCCATGTGGGGTGGCAAAAAGAAAAAGAAACTAGATAACCGGCTTGAACTTGACAATGACGACAGTCCAACGAGATGGACAATGTGTGTAAACAAAAAGAATAATAATACGAATATATCTCGCTTGTGTTTTTATCTGCCTTGTTTCCCTTTTCACACAAGAAAGTATACTTTTTAGAATTGGATTTTAAAACAATAACAATTTATTGTTAGTACTATAAAACCAGACCAAGGACCACCAACGTTTAAACCATTTCCTGTTTAAAACACTGTCTGGAAAAAATCCGCGCTCGACCAAAGGAAAATCGTACCCTTTTGTGAGACACAACCCGTTTAAGCCAAATGTCGGATGATCTTCAAGGGAGAGCTCACCCGGCCAAACACTTCAAGAGATTAGGGACTTGTGGGAATTTTTTTATGGTTTCGGGCATGGAGATTAAAGTCAAAACTGTACCCTTCAGACCCTTTTTGTATGACAATCTCAGTTTCATTGCACCTATCCTTATTAAATCTTTTTTAGGGCTCAAAGGATTTGGAAATTCCATGACTTAATGAATCAGTCAAGTTGTTGGAATAAACGTTAGCAGTTTACAATAGGGTTTTTTTTTCCTGTTCCTGGTGTTCCTAACAATAAGAAGATGTGCGATCCACGCAATTTTAACATTCTTTGTCGTAATACTTGCTAAATATTAAAACACCTCTGTTTGGCAGTCATTTTCTATTAAGTGATCACCAGACTATTTCCCGGGAGTGAGGTTTGACTGTATTGTTTCTTCTCCCCTCAAGACGATGAATAAATCAAGTAGCTATTTTAAAGAAAGTTAAGAATGAGGTCGATGACTTAGGACAAGTTTTCTCAAGAACTCTATGGATTAGACCTGAAACTGGAGTTTAGCTAGCCTGAATTTGATCCGATTACGTCGAGTCGTTATTTCTCCCTCAGTCAGTAGAAAACGGCGACTCGAAGCAATGGGATGAAATTCAGGCTAGAGTTTAGCTGCCCACATAAGAAATCTTAGTATACACCACTACTTCCCATGGGTAAGGGAGAATGAAACATGTATGCTACGTGGTTATATAAAAAGTGCCAGATAAGGACTAATAATGTGAGTACTTAGAGTTGTTTCCGTCCCTTTTTACCCCACACCTACTCCACGGGGCCAAAAGTGAATTCATCGGGTGAATTTTCGATTGATCAAGCTTAAGGAGTGTTGCAATATTTACATAACAGGATCAACGAAATTGGATTCTAAGGTAGAAAAAAAAATAGCTAAAATAGTGAAAAGGCCAAATTTTACACTAATAAAGTTATAAGGTCATAAATGACATTTCATCTTTTTATTTGTTAGGCTGAAAAGGTACAAAGTTTTTTTTTTAGTGATAAAGTTAACCTGTCTCGTTCTTTAGGAGGGGGGGCGGGGGGGGCACTTGTACGCCTACAAAACAGGGTTAGAAATGACGGAATGCAATTAAGGTTCTTGAATGGTCGGCTCTCCTATTAAACGTAATTAAACCTGGTCCCAGAAGTTTTTTTGTTTTTAGCGAGACAAGCAGCTAAAAAAAAACACCGAGATAACGCACATTAGTTTAGGCTACTGAATCCTAATCACATGGTATAATCAAAACAATTAAACGTTTGCTTCATATTAGCTGAGGATTTGTGCAGGATGTTAGATTCATGCATTTTGTAACTTGCAGCCAACGGTAGTCAGGTAATTTAAAAAGATAGCAGCCTCCAATTATAGGCCTGTTATCAGGGGCACCCAACGAGAATATAGTTCAAAACCACTTAAACATAGCATTGTTAAACGTATTTTAGTATTTAAACGGTAGATATAGACATATTTTTATCCCCTAAAAATTTTTCATCTGTTCGGATTTCCTAGCAGAAAGTCTGGTGATCCTAAAATTATAGGGATCAAAACTTTCCTTTTCGAAAATTTCAGCCAGAAAAAAGGCTCCCGAAAGTTCTAGGTGAGCTTTTAAGGGTAAAAATCCGTTAAAAGTGGGCAATTATACCATTTTTTAGATGTTCGAAAATCCTTGGAGAGGCAGGCGAGCAAGAAATTTTACAACAAATGTTCCGAAAATTCTAGATCTCAAATCGTCTTCCGAACAGTTATTTTCCGAAAATTGTCGTTGGGTGCCCCTGTGTTATGTATTGTAGTTGTCGGGCGTTTGAGTTATTCATACTAGACACAGCTCCGGCGTACTTAATTGGATTGTCGCGTCCGAATGTTTTCACCGAATATCTTTTCGTTTTCTTTCTTCAAAAATACAAGGTATTTGGTTTTATTATTGTCTCTGTTTTCTTTTCTCTCTTTGTCGCAACTTTCTAACTTTCTTAAGCCCAGCTTCCTCAGACAGCACCCTTGTAGCTATTGGCTACCTCTTTGCTTCGATCACCAAAGCGAGCAGCGCACTAATCCCTGGTCTCCTGTGGTCCCTTCGATGTCCTGTTGCCATTTAGGCTTTTCTATCTGAATTTTTTGTCAGGATGTTAGTCAGCGGTGTTACGGCACGATGAGTTAATTTATACTCTTATCACGCACTCTCATTGCGTCATTCTAACTGCGCTACGTTTGGCTCACTGTTGCGCGTGTAAACAGTTTCAAATAAGTATGACTGCAAATTGGCCAATTAACAAACAAATCACAAAGAACTCACTCCGTGTAATCCTTTATCCCACAACTTTTATATAATTGGCTTAATAAAGGAGTCTCTGATTAGAACTACTGTATGTGCATCGCCATTTATCGTTTCGGCTCAGATGATGTTTCACTGCCCAGCATCTGCGGCAGCTAGCAATATACGCTTAGAATTTCTAACCTCTAGTTTTAATCATAACTTAAAACAATATGGATGTGCATTTAATTATAACCAGTTTCCCCAGATGCGTTTATTAAATAAGCCATAGTTTTAAGTGAACATGCAAAAATGCTAACTGCCTCAAATATATCAATAAAAATTCCGGTATTGAACTTCTAAATTTAACTATAAAAAGGATTTTGATGGTTGGCATAAATGATTATCTACAAATATTAGGGAGGGAAATTTATCCACAGAAAAGTCTTACATGTAGCTTGAAAGGAAACACAAAAGACCAAATCCGATATCTTAAAATTCATACTTAGCTGCGAGGCTTGGAAAATAAACAAAAGAAATCATCTTGAGGCTCAATATTGAATAATACATTTCCTTTGTTGTATTCCCCCAAGCCTTGAAGCCAAGTATGAATTTTAATATATCGAAAATGGTCTATTACACTCTATAGTTTGCCGGGTAACAGAGGGGATTTAAGATAATCACCTTGTGGACATGCCCTACAATCAAACGGACTTTTCCCTGGAGCATTATCGTAATGGACAAAAGTCCCATTTTCGCAGTGAAGGCAGCTGTCATTTACAAAAGCCAGCTGGTCTGTGTAGAAACCTCCTGGAAGAAGAAAGGATGAAAAATGGATCACTAACGAAGGAAATTAAAAAATGATATAAAAGAAAACTTACAGGGATTTAATGGGAACCTAAACTCTCAAAAGTATTGAACTGACTTATGACAGCATAAATTTTATCAACTACCCCGTGAAAGAAAAAACTGAGCTCATGAAAACCTTGCAATTAAAGTTTATTACACACCTTTTGAGATTTATAGCTTGTGTTTTCTTTTTCCCAGGAGTTTAGGTCCGTTTACCGAGCCATAAAGAAAAGTACTGTGTCAAGTGATAAAATGTATCTACCGAACATCAGCTTCTGTCTTACATCACACACCCAAAAGGAGAAAGTATTAGGGTTGTTATGGGTGCAGGTGTCTCCGGGGCCTTGAAACCCTGAATCTGTTTGAAAGCGAATATTTCACTACCTTGTGTAGACGGAAAACGTAATAACTTTGTGTAAAACTCAAATATAACTCCATGTTCAAGGCTAAATGAATCTTTTTTCTTTACTTAGCTAGCCATGTGGGGTGGCAAAAAGAAAAAGAAACTAGATAACCGGCTTGAACTTGACAATGACGACAGTCCAACGAGATGGACAATGTGTGTAAACAAAAAGAATAATAATACGAATATATCTCGCTTGTGTTTTTATCTGCCTTGTTTCCCTTTTCACACAAGAAAGTATACTTTTTAGAATTGGATTTTAAAACAATAACAATTTATTGTTAGTACTATAAAACCAGACCAAGGACCACCAACGTTTAAACCATTTCCTGTTTAAAACACTGTCTGGAAAAAATCCGCGCTCGACCAAAGGAAAATCGTACCCTTTTGTGAGACACAACCCGTTTAAGCCAAATGTCGGATGATCTTCAAGGGAGAGCTCACCCGGCCAAACACTTCAAGAGATTAGGGACTTGTGGGAATTTTTTTATGGTTTCGGGCATGGAGATTAAAGTCAAAACTGTACCCTTCAGACCCTTTTTGTATGACAATCTCAGTTTCATTGCACCTATCCTTATTAAATCTTTTTTAGGGCTCAAAGGATTTGGAAATTCCATGACTTAATGAATCAGTCAAGTTGTTGGAATAAACGTTAGCAGTTTACAATAGGGTTTTTTTTTCCTGTTCCTGGTGTTCCTAACAATAAGAAGATGTGCGATCCACGCAATTTTAACATTCTTTGTCGTAATACTTGCTAAATATTAAAACACCTCTGTTTGGCAGTCATTTTCTATTAAGTGATCACCAGACTATTTCCCGGGAGTGAGGTTTGACTGTATTGTTTCTTCTCCCCTCAAGACGATGAATAAATCAAGTAGCTATTTTAAAGAAAGTTAAGAATGAGGTCGATGACTTAGGACAAGTTTTCTCAAGAACTCTATGGATTAGACCTGAAACTGGAGTTTAGCTAGCCTGAATTTGATCCGATTACGTCGAGTCGTTATTTCTCCCTCAGTCAGTAGAAAACGGCGACTCGAAGCAATGGGATGAAATTCAGGCTAGAGTTTAGCTGCCCACATAAGAAATCTTAGTATACACCACTACTTCCCATGGGTAAGGGAGAATGAAACATGTATGCTACGTGGTTATATAAAAAGTGCCAGATAAGGACTAATAATGTGAGTACTTAGAGTTGTTTCCGTCCCTTTTTACCCCACACCTACTCCACGGGGCCAAAAGTGAATTCATCGGGTGAATTTTCGATTGATCAAGCTTAAGGAGTGTTGCAATATTTACATAACAGGATCAACGAAATTGGATTCTAAGGTAGAAAAAAAAATAGCTAAAATAGTGAAAAGGCCAAATTTTACACTAATAAAGTTATAAGGTCATAAATGACATTTCATCTTTTTATTTGTTAGGCTGAAAAGGTACAAAGTTTTTTTTTTAGTGATAAAGTTAACCTGTCTCGTTCTTTAGGAGGGGGGGCGGGGGGGGCACTTGTACGCCTACAAAACAGGGTTAGAAATGACGGAATGCAATTAAGGTTCTTGAATGGTCGGCTCTCCTATTAAACGTAATTAAACCTGGTCCCAGAAGTTTTTTTGTTTTTAGCGAGACAAGCAGCTAAAAAAAAACACCGAGATAACGCACATTAGTTTAGGCTACTGAATCCTAATCACATGGTATAATCAAAACAATTAAACGTTTGCTTCATATTAGCTGAGGATTTGTGCAGGATGTTAGATTCATGCATTTTGTAACTTGCAGCCAACGGTAGTCAGGTAATTTAAAAAGATAGCAGCCTCCAATTATCGTGAGTACAAATTTAAAGCAGTTCCAATACCTGAAATTGTTACTGTATTTGCTAAACATTATCATTGTCCTATTTTAATGGATTAACATCCTCAATGTTAGACTACTGAAATGGATTTACTTTGCTTTTCAGTCAGACAAAAAAAATCACAAGATGTGTCCTTTGTTTTTAAAAAAATTGTAGACATCCGAAAGATCTTCTGTGCCTTAAGTATTATATTAAGAAATAAAAACACTTCAGCTGATACGCATCTATACCCGGGGTGCCAGAGACTTTTCTAGCGCGGTTTCCGGTACCTCTCGTACCCAGGGTAGACACTCTATAAAAGTTTACGTGAAACAATGAGAACAAAATGTATATATCAAAGGCAAATTGATGTTATCTCCACGATTAAAGATGTATTGTCTGCTAGATTAAGAGGTAATTTACCTGCTGGACACTCTGTGCAATTATTGTCTTCAGAGGAGGCATTAACGAACCACCCCAGTGAACATGGTAGTAATCTGTATTCTCCAACTTGATTGGCAAATCCAGATCGTTTAAAAGCCGACAGTAGTTCGTTTTTAGCGATACCAGATCCAGGAGTCCGAGAGAAGTCGATATATTTAGGGTCATCCTGCTCTGGGTTGCTAAAGTGAAAAATAAGAGAAAAAAGACAAAGTAAGTACTATCTTGGGGCTAATGATAAAGTGAAAAAATAGCTGCACATATTCAAATTTTTCATATCTTTGTTGTTATGCTAATTAACTCACAGATAAACTGTTGTTGTAAATCCTGCTTGCCGCAATTTCATAATCCCAATTTTTCCTTCTTCCAAACTTCTATTGAAAAAGAGCAGTAGAGAGGTGATAAGAATCGCAAAGTTTGGAAGGTGGAAAGAAATCTGCAGATGATACAATAGGTTCCCGGCGGAATTGTTGAGGAAGTTTTAAGAGAGTCTCAATAGGGGTAACCGATAGGCGTAAAACGGCCAACAATTTAGTCGATAGTCGTAAAACTTGAAAAATTTTAACCGTGAAGTTCCTTAATCCGTCTCGTTTCCGCCCTGCGGAAACATGGTGATCTAGTTGTCCATGGACGGGACGCGATTCCGTTATGTTTCCGAGTCGGAAACGAACGTTCATGTTTCCGCCACATTTCTAGTAAGTAAGTAAGCAAGTAATTTTATTTAACCACATATCGCATATGAGCGATAGCTCGTTTTAATGCAAATGTGCCATAAAAATTACAACGTGATAATTTACATAATCTACATGTACAGGTGATAAATAAAAATAAGAAATAGAGAAATTAAATCAACTAAAAAATAATAATAATTTAAAAAGAGAAAATATTGGTAATCAGATTGTCTATTTACAAAATACACAGTTGCAGTCTGATACGATGAAGACAACTGTATGTTTTCTAAGTTTTTCCTAAAGATAGAGAGGAACTCCGACATCCTTATTTTGTCTGGTAGATTGTTCCATTGTTTGCCAGCCTGGTACGTGAAAGAATGTTGCATATAAGATGAGGTCGGTCTTGGAAGAACAACCTTAAGATGGCCCCGTAGGCTGTAAACATTGCTTCGCAGTAAAAACATTTCCCGAATGTAGTTCGGTGCCTGGTTATAAATGCTATTGTATACGAGTATCAGTGCTTGTTCTATGCGTCGATGTTCCAAGCTTTTGATATGTACAGTTTTAAGTAGCTCTTCATAAGCAGTCGATTTAGAGTAGTTAAGAAGAGTCCTAAGAGCAAATGCGTTGGTTGACTCTAGTTTTGCAGACAAACCTTTACTTAGACCTATGAACAATGGTGATGCGTATTCAAAGTGAGGCAGAATAAATGCTTTGTACAGTATAATCATAATATCTGAGGGTATAATTTTACGAATGCGACGAAGAATTGAAACTTTTGTGTTCACTTTCCGACAGATTTCTTTAATATGTGCTTTAAAAGAGAGTGAATTGTCGATAATTACACCAAGGAGCTTGATCTGTCGAACGTAATCCAGTTCATTGCTTTCAATAACAAAGGGCGTTGGTAGAGTTGCTCTATTGAAGACAATGGATTGAGATTTACTATGGTTAATCGCCAGGAAGTTCTTACAAAACCAGGAAACGAGTAGAGCAAGGTTGTTTTGTAGATTTATTTGCAAGGTGGATGGACAAGGGCTTGAAGAGTACCCCGTAGTGTCATCGGCATAGAATCTTAAGGAGCACGAAATATCTGAAAAATTCGCATCATTCATGTATATATTGAAGAGAAGGGGGCCCAAGATTGACCTTGAGGAACTCCACACTTCATAATTTGCCAATCTGACAGGTTACCGTCTATCTTGACATGTTGCTTTCGGTCAATCAAATAAGAACGTAGAAGTTGTAGGGCGTCTTCAGTTACACCGTACGCTGACAGCTTTGCAAGAAGCAAATTATGGTTGATAGAGTCAAATGCTTTGGAGAGGTCTATTGTAATTGCTGCAGAGTGTTCGCTAGAGTCTAAATTTGCTCTAATGTCTTCGCATGTTTTGAGGAGGGCTGTTGTACATGAATGTCCTTTCAGAAAACCAGATAAATTCCCGCTGAGAAAGTGAAGGGAAAACTCGCATAGCTGATCAAAGATAACTCTTTCCGCTATCTTTGAAACAGCCGATAACACAGATACAGGGCGGTAATTAGATTTTAGAGTCTCGCTATCTTTTTTATAGATCGGAGAAATAATGGAAGTTTTCCAATTTGTAGGCCAGGAACTACCAGTGATGCATCGATTAATAAATTTTGTGAGAGAACTGAGAATTCCTGGTTCAGCAAGTTTCAATAGGCGTGGAGAGATTCCGTCAGTACCGGTGGCTTTATTAATTTTGATACTGGAAAGTATCCTCTTGATGTAGGAATTCCGAACAGGAGTAAATGAGAAGTTCATTTGTCCTTTAAATTTCTGTTCAATGGCTATAACACTGGAATGGGTAGCACATTTCCGTTCTTTCTTGTTTCCATTACGTTTCCGGTGACCCATGTCCAAGATCGCATGATAAATGTTTCAGAAATTTTGGTTTTGCGTACAATCAAGGTGAATAAAGGTAAATTTACTCTCGAGATCGGGCCATTAAACGGTCAGGCTCATGCATTAAATACTCGCGCGCGTTGCATTGATGCAACGACTGTGAAGTGGGCGAGGTTGCCACTGTTTTCGATTCTAAGTGATTAAAATGGCAGAGAATACCAACAGCTGTCGGTAGTTGCCAGATTGATCTCAATCAGTACTGGCATAACAATAAAATGATCTTAGACATCTTAGGCTGAGAAAACAAGACAGAATGGGGAGAATGGGGCCTAGAACAGAGCGGAGTGCTGGTCAGCGGACGTTTCTTTTGCTTATGCTCATTACGGTCGTTCTTTTTGGCGTCCATTTTGAAAGTGATTGCAATGGCTTTAAATTTGCCAGCTTCTGTAGGTTCTAGGAGCGTGGAGTGTGTATATTTTTGCTTTCCGATTGCACCAAAAGACATCTAAGGGTTGTTATGTATATTTGTCGACCCATCGGCCTTCAGTACTCGATCGCTTCCCTCGTAAAGCGACCCTTTTCTGACACTGGCAGGATGTGAGACAAAAACCTCGTGATGGCCAAGAATAATTTGAAAGTTGGAGTGTTTGATTGTGCCAAGGATATCCAACACTGAATATTGTGATGGAGAATACAGATGATGTATGGAGAATACAGATGATGAATACAGATGCACGACGAGGTAAGCTGCCCTGATACCAAATCTAAAGTTCTTTAACCACTGATCAATAACTACTAGTACTTAGCAACTTAAAGGAGCAGTGTCACGAAATTTGTCAAAACTAAAGCAGTGGAAACCACCACCAATCTCAGTGAAACATAAAAATACTGCTCAAACATGAAAAGAAGTTTTAAGTAACAAAGCAAAGAGCAAGAGTGAGTACAAATAAAGATTTTTGTTGGTGTAAAATAAGGAACAGATGGACAGACTTAAAAGAAAATTGAAAAAGATGGCAATTGGTCGTTTTGAAACTTGTTAGCTTGACAGTTTTCCAGATTTCATTTTTGTGGTCTTCAATGTTTGATATAATGCTTGGGAGACATATGTTTGTTGACACAAAGCTGTGATTGAGAAGTAATTTCTCAAGTTTCATAGCAAATGCGATATGGACATGTGTAAGTGTAATTACAGTTGATTTCACATGACCTTACTGCACCACATTGCAAAATTTGTTGGCAAATTGGACACTACGTTGCAGAGTAGCCAATACCATGGCGAGTTAGGGAATCGAATTGCGAACTTTGAGATGTAGTTGTCAACTTTGGTGCTACTGAACTTCATATCTTTTTTTAAAAACAGGAAACTGCAACATAATGAACCCGAATCCTTTTACTAAATAGGGCAAGGGTTACCGTGTGAGGCCTGTGAAATGATTGACAGTAGACAAATGGTTAGCGGTTTCGAAACCATTCCAAATAGTGCACCAGTTTAATTTACCGAGAAAGACAGTAACAAATTGCGTTGATCAATTTGTACATACAGGAAGGCCCTACGCAGAGTTTTGTGAATGGCAAAGATCAAGTACAGTATGTATACTATGGAAATACAAAAACAGTTGGTCAAAAATTAGGTTATTGACCCGCAAAGGTTCAATTAGTCGTGTAGTGACACTCGATTTGGTTAACTCATACAAAAACTTGACAATAGTTCCAAAGGAGTGCTTAAAATATAATAATGCTTTACTGAGAATGCTCAAGAAAAAACTTGAAGAATATTTAGGTGTTTGCAGTAACTGTGATCCCAGGAATAGGGACTTTTTTGACAAGAACTCAGTGAGTAATGCAACTGGGAAAAGAAGTTACTCTAGACCAGGAGTAGTCAATCGATAAAACTTGGTATCGATAAAAATCGATGGCAATCAAGTGATTTTTATCGATTGATAACGGAAATCGGTTAAAATCGATAAACTAAATTGCTGTGTCAAATTGATATCATTGATTTTTCATGATTTTAACAATTTATAACAGTACTTCCAACATTGTTGTTAAGTGCAGCTGAGAAAACTCATCCACGAGTAACAACTGATCAACAAACATGAAAATAAGAAATGTGGAAACTATTACAGACACAAGAGTCTCTCTAAAACCGTGACCCTTTTGTACATAATAACAGGAATGGTTCGGTTTTATAATTATTATATCAAAGGGATGCCCAAAATTCAGACTAAAAGATTTCTATGGATAGCTTTTCACCGTTTTCCGTTATCAATCAATAAAATCACCAACCTCGGAGACCCAGGGGCAGTTAGTGGCGTTAGTCGGGTCGATAAAATGTTCGTGGTGAAAGTTTACTGTAAGATCGAGACGAGCCCCTGGGCACTTAGTCTTACCGAACCAGTTCCAGAAGCGTTTGAATTGCCTGCTTCTGATTTTTTTCTGGCCAATCAGCGAAGAGAAGCCGCTGGGTGACTCTCGTGTTTTCTTACACTACATAGTTTTCCTCATCGATCGCCATAGTTGCGTAGCACGTTCAACAGGGAAAGTTTCTCGAGGAAAGAATCAGAACAAAATGTTAACAGCCCGCAAAAATTACAACTTTTAGCACGGCTACAAGAAGCAAACACTCTCCGATGAATTTTTAGGGCGGATCTTTCCAAGGTATCGTAAATTTTTATTGATGATACGATACGCGATGCATGACTTCCACTTTCCACACCTTAATTTGCTCACATTGTCTTGTATACAACGCCAAGCTTACATTTTAGATGTCCATGTTCTGAAACTTTCTGCAACGTGAAAATTTCCGTTGCACGGGCCATGCAACTACGTCGATTGATCGTGGGAATGGCTTGATGACTTGATGTTTCCCCTTACTGACACCCTCAAACACATTCACAGTGCCATTGTTTTAACTCCCTTGCAATAATTGCAATTATTGATGTTACAAGTTTGGACTTATTTTGAAAGAATAATGCTACAATATGAACAATTTTCCTTTGGTGCATTTGTTTGATATTTCATAACTTCCCTATCATAATTCTCCTCATCTGACAATAATATTCTTCATTGATAATTATTTTTAAATCTTTAAACACCCTCTTCAGAAAAGTAAAAATCTTCATTGCATGGCCACCATTCGACACAGTGTCTCTAAAATACTTTCCACAGAACATAATTTATTACAATTATCAATTATTATTGTTTCCTGTAGAAGACAATCAGAGAATACAAATTCTACAAAATACTAGCAAGGAAGATTTGATTCTTGAAATTCCTGTCTCAGATCATCTTGATTTTCTTCAAGCAGACTAACAGTCTTTGGCACCGATGTCGCAACATAAGTGGCTTGGAATGATTCTGCTGTTTTCATTACTGTTGTCAAAAAAGGAAGGATTTTTTTCTCTTCTGCAGGTTGTACACTTGATAAAATCTAAAAGAAGAAAGACTTTTAGAATTATCGAAAACAGTAGGTGACAATTTCAGCACAGTTCCCTTTTTTCCAGAGAGTGTTGGAAAACAGTTTTAGTATGTTATGTGTAGGTATACCATATTTACTTGTGTATAATGTGCACCCGAATACAATGCGCACCCCATTTTTCTAGACAGTTTTCAAATAATATACTTAAGTATACTTGTTGGCCACCTAGTAAAACAAACCCTTTGGGACAGAAAGAATCACCAACAAATACCCCAGTATAAATGTTTATTAACAAATTAAAATAAAATATTACAGCTCCCTAGTATTTACATAACTCAAGCATTATTATAAGAAGACATGTGAACTCCAACACTGATAAAGTAACCAAAAAAAAATCTCAACAGCTTAAAAAAAAAATTAATGTAATGGCATCTGTAGTGGAACTGTATTATGGGATGTTCTTCCATTTATAATAGGTAAATATTCAATTTCACTATTATCTTAAGCAGTCACAAGGCTTCATCAGCTTTCTATTGTCAATAAATGGTGACAAAAAACGTGATAATTCTAGACTTGTGAAGTGTCTCTCAGCTTTTAGACATAAGATTACTGAGCATCCTTGAATATAACCCAGATCTACTGTTAAGTATAATGAGGGTCCTGAAGGGGGGATATCAATCCCACTGAAACTGTTTAACCCTCAATTCCCATTTTTTACATTTTTTCCCATTCTCAGTGATAGAATCCCCCTGCCAGTGACTTAAATCCCATTTTTCCTGAGCTACAACATTCCATTTTACCCCTTCAGAACTCCCCACAATGAATTCAGTGTAGCTCCCTTCCTAGTAAACAAATCAGCATACTTACCAATGAACAGCTGTATGTACCTGCAACAGGATTCTTCTGGTAAACCTTCTTAGAGAACATTGCACTGAATTTCTTGTCCCCAGTTAATTATTCTGGGCTTCCATACAACAAAGAAAACGCTTTCTAACCATTCAATATTTCTCGATCTTTCGTTTTGCTTTCCCCTAAGTAAGCAACCTTAATTCCTAGTGATCTCGAGTACTTTACCTGGTCCTCAACAATTGACATAAGAGGTGAAATCACTATGACCAATGGATTACTAGGGAATTCATAACCTTTAGCATCTAACGATTTTTAAACCCCCTAGCTTATAGGCAACATTTGGAAGGTTAGACTCCTCTATCAATTGCCCAAAAACATCTCTTCTTTCCACTTGCTTCGCTTTGAACTGTACCACAGGAAACAAAGAAGAGCCTTCTCCAAGCGCTTGCTGGAGATCTCCCTCGAACCTTAAGTTAACACTACTATCAACTTCGGCAGAATTTGTACAGTCAACTGCTGTAAGCTTTTAAGCTTAAAAGTTTCGAAAGGAGTTTGGAGCGAAAGCAAGAAGAAGGCACCGAAACGAGCCGGCTTTTCCTACGATCAATCGACGTAGTTGCCTGGCCCGTGCAACGGAAATTTTCACGTTGTAGAAAGTTTCAGAAGACGTGCGGCGAACATGGACATCTAAAATGTAAGCTTGGCGTTGTATACAAGACAATGTGAGCAAATTAAGGGGTGGAAAGTGAAAGTCATGCATCGCGTATCGTATCAGTACAAATTTACGATACCTTGGAAAGATCTGCTCTAAAAATTCACCGGAGAGTGTTTGTTTCTTGTAGCCGTGCTAAAAGTTGTAATTTTTGCGGGTTGTTAACATTTTGCTCTAAAACTTTCCTCGAGAAACTTTCCCCGTTGAACGTGCTAAACAACTATGGCGATTGATGAGGAAAACTACGTAGTGTAAGAAAACACGAGAGTCACCCGGCGGCTTCTCTTCGCTGATTGGCCAGAAAAAAATTTTTCTGGCCAATCAGAAGCAGGCAATTCAAACGCTCGTCTCGATCTTACAGTAAACTTTCACCACGAACATTTTATCGACCCGACTAACTGCCCCTGGGTCTCCGAGGATGTAAAATCACTTGATCACTAACGATTTTTATCGATTTAGTTTTTTATCTATTGGCTCCTCCGGGAAGTAACTACACGCGGAACTGAGGTTATTTTGAATGGGCGGCAGATCTACATTTTGAAAAACTGGGAAAAATAAAAAACCTGGCCAATGTCGGCCATCCGAAGAAGACTTTAAAGCAGGTTTTAAAGAAGATAAGGTTTTTTAAAACTTTTTTTGAAAAGACTAGTGATAATAAATTGTTTGATCCTTCGACTCTCAATTTTTGCAACTCAATTGTCAACAAATTCACGTGAAATCAGTTTTCATTTTTGGATGAGCAGAAGAACAGATGTATCTTCCGATAAAAAGCAATGGAATCGGTAAAATCTAGATAAATCAATAAACTAAATGAGTGTGTCACAGATTTCTACCAATTGATCGATACAATCAATGTCAATCAAATCAGATTTACCAATTTTTATTGATTTATCGATTGATAAATTGATACCTATTTTTATTGATTGACTACTCCGGGTGTTGAGCAAACTTGTGAAGTTCAGTCACGCCAAATTTGGCAACTACATCTCAATGTTTGCAATTAATTTCCTGTAAACTCGCTACATAATTTGGCTACTTCATGATGTGGTACCCAATTTCCAAATAAACTTCGTAATGTGCAGTGGTAAACAGTGTGAAATCAACTGTCACAGAATGATACTAAAATTGTGACACAGCCCCTTTAAGTCTTCATCTCGGTGGACAGCAATACCAGCAGTGAAGTTAAACTGGTAAAACTACTTCTATTATCCTCTAGTATGCTGCAGTTCTATGCAAGCATCATATTGACCAGTGGGGAGGGGGTACTCCTTATATGTTCTCTCAAATGAAATCCAAACAATGTTCCCACAACTTGCAAGGCAACCAGGAGATTTGTTTACTGATCATCCCTTATATAACCAAAGATCTGTGGTTTTGAGAAAAAAAAAACCTGAAAAAGGGAAATTGAAGGTCAGACATTATTTCTCTTTATTATAGTTTGGTTACTCTCAAGTGTATTGATTTTACATGTAACTGTATATCGCTTTTCAGACATTTCCTGTTAAACAGGTTCCTCTGTAGAGTTTGAAATATGCAACACATTTAATACTAATAATAGCCACCAAAGGGTTGAGCTGGAGTAGTGTTTTGTGGCAAACATGACATTGAATTTAAGGTGGCTAAACACAGTTTTCCGGGCAGTCAGCGGTAACTCGCGTGATGGTGCATGTTTTAAATTAGATGAACCAACAAGGCAGGAAAAAAAGCAATGGTACACAGAAGATGATTTCTCAAAATCTACTCATTAAAATTTTAAGATGTTTGGCAGAATTTTTACTTTTTTGTATTTTAAGTTATTCAGATATGCAAGCTCCTATTTACATAAGCTCTATAGAATAGACTTAATTTGACTAAATTTGACACTTTCTCCAGTAATTTTTTAATCAGCCTCGTAACTTAAGTAATGTGATATCCTCACTCATAGCTCAGTGTGCATTGTTGTCGGTTAAGATGTTATATGGTTGCAGTGACTGTCACTTGTTTTTTAGTTTCCCTTGCAACTTCAAAACCAAGGTACAAAAACAATAGCCTGATTCTCAGACGTCCGAGGTCGTTCGCGGTCCCTTTCGCTTCCCTCCCTCTCCCGTCTGATATACTCTGTGCGAAGTCGTGTTCGTGACGTCAGAGTCATTGCCAATTTTCACCAATCAGAGCGCGTGTACCATATTTCGAGAAGTGTGGAATGTATGGAATGTAATTTCCCACACATCGAGTCAAATCAAAATGGCGGAAGATGTGGAAGGTTTCGATTCAGCCGTGCAAAACGCTTGCCAAGTTTTTGGCGTGGAAACACTGTTCCCCGAACAGTTCAAAGCGCTTAAAACGTTTGTTTATGGTACTGACGTCCTTCTGAACTTGCCAACGGGGTTTGGAAAGTCTCTTGTGTTCCAGATGGCTCCTTTAGTTCACGCCGAGTTATCACGAGGCCGCGATGGATTTGCAGCGAACCCAGTAATAATTATAATATCCCCTTTAGTGAGCCTCATGGAAGATCAAACAAGTTACTTACGGAAATGTGGCATCTCAGCTTGCTCGATAGGAGAGGATAAGGTACTTGACATGAGGATTGAGAAAGGAGAGTGCTGCGTGGTATTTTCTTCGCCGGAATCCTTATTAGGAAATGGTAGGTGGCGAAGCATGTTATCTTCCGACGTTTACCAGAAGAATTTAATTGGCATCGTTGTGGACGAAGCACATTGTATTAGCCATTGGTAAGCAATATTTTTGCTTTTTTAATTTGACACCCGAACAACTTTAGGTCTATCATTTATAATAACCTTAAGCGAGGGAAAAAATAATTGTAGCAACGATAGAACAGTAGTGAGCTTATCTGAGAGCAAAGTTCTTCACAATCTTCAACAGAAACATACATGCAAAGAAAGAGGGCACTATCATTATTTTT
>CALNXI010003160.1:0-30242 GCA_942486025.1 Porites evermanni
CGAAAGAGAAAATGTATCAAAGCTGCTAAAGTTGGGCCTGATCTTGGCGGATCAACTGAACTCCATCGGGTTAATGTAAGTTTGACTATCCTCCTCTTGGTTTGACCGTCGGAGGTGACACTTTTACGTAAATTATATAGTAATTTGTTCGAGGCCTTGTTCGAGACATTCAAGGTAGTTCCATCTGAAAAAAAAAAAACCCGCATATTAGCTCTTGTCCTCAAGCGGTTTAAAAATTAGACTGATATGCTTTAGTTGTACTTGAAATGAAGAAAGACTATTAAAGTAGAGGAATGAGGCCATTTATGGTTAGTACACAACGGTTTCCATCGGAAGCTTGTATACTTCTGTTTCCATTTATTTGAGTGATCTCGCAACATTAAAACACGCTACACCACCACAAAGTAACCTGATCCGCAATTTTTGCTCATCTCTTAGTTTAAATGAAACAGAGAAAGTTAATAAGTCCGTTGTATTTGTGAATTTACCTTAATCAGGGCAAGCTTACGATTTGTTCTGAATGTTGGTAGAATTAACGCCATTTCGTACGGGAATGCAGAACAAGTCAAACTTACGACCACAAAATTAATGCAAAACAAAGAGAAGAATAAAAACTCAGAACTCTGAAATGATAACAATGAATACCCCCTGCATCTTGAACGGAAACCAAGTTCAATTTACTGTTTGTCGATCGACTGATGCGACATGATGCGGGATGGCCGTATAAATGTTTGGTGAAATCGACAGCATTTCAGCGAGGATTCGATCATGAACATGCCACACCTTCAACTAGAAAATTAAGGGAAAATGAAAAGGAGAATAAAAACTCTACATTTTAAAATGGTTACAATGTATAGCTTGTGCTTCGTGAGACAAAATTGCCACTCTTCTGATCGATCGACTGACGCAACGTGATGTGTTGCACGCGTTGATGTTTTGAGGGAGACTTGTAACGAGTAATGGTGGTCGAATACGCGACCATGCGATAAAACGAGTTTTAGTCGGTCTAATTCCTTTGAAATTACATCCAAAATGCTTTTGGAAGAAGGGAAACCTGGTTAAGATCAAAAGGAACAATCTTAAGTGATATATTTCAAGTTATTTATGTCCTAAAAATGATCTACCAGGTCGGTAAGAAGCAATGTTCGAACTCAGGTCGAAAACGAAATGATATTGACCCCTTGGAAAGTGATTTTATGGTCCAACCCCCCTCCCTTCTGGAATTTCCCGGGCCTCTGACCCCCCCACCCCCCTGGAATTTCCAATTCCCTCCGTGGTGGGGTTCTGGATATTTTCTNGGTCTAATTCCTTTGAAATTACATCCAAAATGCTTTTGGAAGAAGGGAAACCTGGTTAAGATCAAAAGGAACAATCTTAAGTGATATATTTCAAGTTATTTATGTCCTAAAAATGATCTACCAGGTCGGTAAGAAGCAATGTTCGAACTCAGGTCGAAAACGAAATGATATTGACCCCTTGGAAAGTGATTTTATGGTCCAACCCCCCTCCCTTCTGGAATTTCCCGGGCCTCTGACCCCCCCACCCCCCTGGAATTTCCAATTCCCTCCGTGGTGGGGTTCTGGATATTTTCTGGAACCACACATTGGTGTTAAGTGAAGATCACGACAAAACACAAGTAATAGCCCTATCAGGTTTGTCACACATGAGTGTTTTGCCGTCCTCTTCTTCCTGCCATCCTGTTGCGTAAACTCACTGTTATTATGAGGAGGTTGAGAAACCGAGGGTCTGAGTAACCACGTGACATGGCGGCCATGTTGGTGGTCAAAACAATAAAAGTTATTGCCAAAAATTTCCATGAAAATGGAGTTTAGTTCCCAGAGGATAGAGATACAATAATTAATGCGATTCTACTGTAATAATATTATTTATACACTAAGATATACATTATTTAACTCTGATTGGCTAAGAGGTGTGTTTGCATGTGAGTTTGTAAGGTGAGGGTAAATGGCAGAATAATATTTTATTTTGCGGAGTGGCATGACTTGCAGAATAGCATAATTTTTTGAAATGTAACATGTACAGAACTGGACTCAAAGTAACTGGTATATAAATACAGGATGTCCCAAAAGTTCATTCCTCTATTTTGTAAGACTGTCTATAGTACAGTGTAACTTACGATTATACTCGTGAAACTAATCATTTATGCAAAAGTTGTTTATAATCAGCCTGATAAAGTGTCATAAATTTTTTGCGCCATCTTTTTATTGGAATATTCAATTTGCGCCAAAGGTGCGCACGTGCATTTATATTTTTCCGCCAAATATTTGTCGTATTTTGTGTCCTGAATTGCTCACAATCTTTCCTCGGTTTTGTGAATATCATGAAAGATGCACCCTGTTAATGCTAAAAAGCTCAGCTACTTGAGAGCCCAAGCATTTATACTTAGATCTACTGGCTTGTCAGTTAAAGAAATTTCCAAAAAGCTGAAAAATCTGAACGTTGGGTAGTGAAATGATTGTCAAGAAATGATGGGTTTGAAGACAAGAAAAGATTGGGAAGAGCGAAAATCCTTAATGAGGCAGCTAAAAAATTCTGAACAAAGCTAAAGTACTAAAGGGAATCTCCACCAGACAGCTCTCACAACAATTAGCAAGCAAAGGCCATGTTGGGGGGAAAAACACCATCTGGAGGTTTATGAAAAGGAAAGGTTGGAGACCGCTGAGAAGGCAAAAGAAACCTCTACTCACAGCCAAGCAGTGTAGTTTGACTGAAATTTGCTAAGCGGTACAAAAACCTTTCAAAACTTTTGAAACAAACCCAATTCTTTTAATCAAAAAACACATAGATCAGTAAATACCAAGCACTTTACTGGCAGGGAATCACTTGTTATTTGAGGACAGCCACTGCACAACGTTCCTTTCACTATCGGTCTATCAACACTTGGAACTCGCTAAGCACAAGCACAAAAAATAGCAAAACGCTCACTAGCTTTAAGCGCGGTCCAAAATTGAAGCTATCTCACACCGAGACCTAGGTGACTGATTGCATGACTAAAACAGTTTTTAAATGTCATAGTTAGAGCATTTTTAAGTCAATAATAAGTATACGGATATGTATATAATTATAGTATATATGATATATTATTGTAGCTATTTCTTAATTTAATTTTATTCCTATTTTTCCATTTATTATTAACAATTAGATTTGTAAATTAGTCTTTTTCTCCTTCGTCTTTCTTTGTCTTTCTATTTCCTTTGAAACTCCAATACACTGCACTGTAGTCAAGCCTTTGCTAATAAAGGATCCCACCCCTAAGCATACACTTATGTCCACAGTCAATAACGCTAACACTGCGCTTTTGATATTGAACTTTTCTACTGGAAATCTCCTCTCCTAAGTGAAGCTTTTTCTTGGTCCCAGTGTGCCACTAATAAACACTTCATTTTTAATTGAGCTTTGTGAAGTGGTTGTCTCTCCTAAGCCAACACTAACTATTCATTGACCCAGGCACTTATAAACACTTCACATCGAGCTTTGTGAAGCAGACACCTCAATCTTCCAGGTGAACACTTTTTCTTGATAACAGCAGTGTCCACTTAAAGGTTTGACTCTATGATAAATAAAGTAGCTGTGATGGTAACTAATTTATTGATCAATTTGTTTTTTTGTGTAACTGTGTTTCCAATGTGGTGATCTTATAAATAATATTTACACTTTTAAAGGAAATCTTTAACCAAGTCTCAATGGCGCAGCATCAAGACCTCAAAAGAAAAGGAGGTGCTGATCCTGATCATCAAACAGCAAGAGAACATGATGCTCAACCTCCTCCTCTCAGTATTGAAGTAACTAAAATGAGAGATCTTCCAAACAAGTCAAAACCATGGAGTGATGTCCAGCTCCCTGTTGACATTCTCTTGTTGGCAGTGGAAGACTGCGAGTTCTTGGCTTGTTATACATACTTGACAAATGCTTTTAAAAGTTATCATGTGAAACTTGGACATGTATACTTTGGCACGATGGGTGAAAGTGGAGAGGAGTCACTGAAAGTTGCTTTGATGAGATGTTCTAAAGGTTCTTCTGGTCCAAGTGGTTCTTTAGTTACCATCAAAAATGCAGTGGTGCAACTGAGACCCAAAGCTGTGTTTTCTGTTGGCTGCTGCATTGGTTTAAACCAGAAAGGCACCAACTTAGGAGATGTGGTTGTATCCTCTACACTAACAACTGATGAATTCACAGCCCCTGTAAGAAGGAATATTGCCAACCTGATCAGATTTTCAACTGAAGGATGGAATCCTCCATTAAAAGATCCAGCAGCTGAAGAACAAGTACAGGTACACCGTGACAGCAGCATATTGAGTGGTATTAATGAGCCAGCCATTGCCAAACAATGCCGTAAGTCAGAGTCTCATATGGTTGCTTCTGAAAGGGAAGGAGAAGGTAAGATTTTGTTTAAATCACTNGGTTTAAACCAGAAAGGCACCAACTTAGGAGATGTGGTTGTATCCTCTACACTAACAACTGATGAATTCACAGCCCCTGTAAGAAGGAATATTGCCAACCTGATCAGATTTTCAACTGAAGGATGGAATCCTCCATTAAAAGATCCAGCAGCTGAAGAACAAGTACAGGTACACCGTGACAGCAGCATATTGAGTGGTATTAATGAGCCAGCCATTGCCAAACAATGCCGTAAGTCAGAGTCTCATATGGTTGCTTCTGAAAGGGAAGGAGAAGGTAAGATTTTGTTTAAATCACTGATTTTGGAACAGTTATAATTTTAGGTATATGCAGTGTCTGGAAATTGAATTTTACTAAGTTGCATGACAATAGTGATCCAACAAAAGCCTGACCATGGTACCACAGTTTGTCATTGGTACAGTGTAACTGCATGTTTGAATGTATTAATTTAGCTGTGTTGTTGTTGTGATGTGTGACTGCAGGTGTATGACAGAACTTTAGATCACATTTATTGCCACACTGTGTCAACCATGTCTGACCATCATGTTGTTTTCATGGCTACAACTATTCAGTTATTTCACTTACTTTTAACAGTAAATGTTCGTGTTGAATAACTAAGAAATTAAGTTAAAATAAAGTTGATGCTTTGTGTTTGTCAGGTTCAACCACCCTAATCTGAGATCAGGCTCAATTTTCGTTTCACTTTGTAAATATTAACATTCCGGTGCGCATTAGGCGAAACAAAAAGAGAGCCTGATACAAACCTTTTACAAAACAGCTGCTGCCCACTTTTTTGACTGATTGACACTTGCCGACTCAGCCAACCAAAATTACTTCCGTTGCTTGTTTTTTTTAGTATGCAAATTTTCCATACGTGGGAAAGATGCAGACTCGCTGATTTAAAAAATAGCTTTTATCTTTTAATTTTTTCAACTAAAACTAAAACAGTCACTACAATCACATTTACCTTCTTGCAAGATTAAAGGAGATCTCGAAGGTTATTTCTGTTGGCGTAGAAGGTAAAAAGTTTTTTTAAAGACGGCGACACTAGATGTTATATAGTTTTAACATTTTGGCCGGGCACACTCGAATTTAAAATACTGAAATTTCTTTTTTCCTGTTGCCTTTATATTTTCCTTGATTTTCAGTACATAAATCTTTAAAACTCGTGGAGAAATATATCGCAAACTTTTTCAAAGGATAAATAAATTATCTCAGAACAGCAAGTTCTCAAGTGCATTTAATTTAGCCGATTTATTCCCGTGGGTACACTTGCAATTTGTGAATTTACTAGAGAAACAAATGTCTAAAAAAATATATTTTTTTATAAATCCATTTAAATATTATCACTTTGGAAAGACAAAACGACACTACTAAAACTGCATGCTCAACTGACCTATAAACAAAGTGAAAAACAATAGTACAAACACACTTTGAAGTTCTCCTTTAATTAGTTGGGTTGTTGTTTTACTGCAGGTCTGAAAAGCTCGCTAAATTTATGTATCGAAATTAACAAACAGCAAAAACAGCCAACGAGCGAGGACACCAGTTTCCCTGGCTTATTTTTTACAAAAAGCGAAGGCAAACAACAAGCCTGAGCGCCACTAGCTTTTATGATAAAGCCTACAAAAATTCCTTGAACAGGAATGCAATATTTTTTGTCTAATACGTACTTCATAGTTGGCAATTGAGGTTTCTTTCGCAATGAGCCTCCACTTCCGTACCCCGTCCAGAGAAGTCATTCCCAGCTAAACTTTCAAATGAAACAAGTTTTAAGATGGACAGTATTTTGATTTGCACTCATTTGTTAGTAAATCAAAAGGCACCTTGTTCGCGGTCAGCAACTTGCAGAGGGATTCATCTCTGCAATACACTCACATTAGTTCCGCAAATAAAGCAAATCCTGAGAAGATATGAACAACCACCTGTTTTTTCGGAATTTCCATGGCACGTAGGGCATATTTTTCTATCATAAGACCATAAAACAGTAAAAAAGACAGCAAAATTGATCCTTCTCCCTGCCGACGGCAGATAATCCACAAAAACAACCATGCCAGGAATAAGTGCTTTCAACTTCTAGTGATTCCAACAGCTAATCAGATCTTGTGGCATTGTTCTAACAGCCAGTCAGTGTTGCGGCCAAAAACTGGCTGCAGCGAGCACAAACTTGTGAGAGTTTGTATCAGGCCTCTCTCCTCCCCAGAGGCCTCTTTGTGTTGTGGGGGGGGGGGGGGGGGGACCCCCCCCGTGCCCCACCTTCTCCCCCCCCCCCCCCCTCCTCTTTTTCCCCTCTCCCCTTTCCCCCCCCCCCCCCCCCCCGTGCTTTTTATTGTTTTGATTATTGCTATTTTTATAGAGATACCCAGTGGGAGCCTCTCCCGAGGAGAGAGGTATCAGGCCCAACTTTTAGCGGTAGCCATTAGAGACAATGTATAAGAACTGCTAAAATTGGGACTGATCTCAGGTTACAACCACCCTCACCTTTGTATGACTGGTTTATATTTTTACTTTTTATTGATAGGACTGTTTGCTGCAGCACATGATTTGAACCTTGAATGGGTGATTGTTAAAGGGATATCACATTTTTCTGATGATAGCAACAATCCCAATGAGTCCTGGAAGTCATTTGCTTCCATCATGGCAGCTTCTCTTGTGTCCAACATGTTAAGTGATCCAGTTGTTTTTAAAGAATGGCCTCACTATGAAGGTATGTAACCTCCTTTTTCCGCTGTTTGTTTGTTAATAGTGAATTTTCTGCTCAGATATATTTATTTATCTATACAGAAAAAAAAGTTGCAGTTTTTGTTAAAAAGGTTATAACATTTAACATTGACTACCAGAAATTTCTACAATACTATAGAAGATGCTGTTTTATAGTTCTTTAACACTGCTAGCCTCCACTTCCCCTTCACTCTCTGAGGAAGTTAAAGTTGACTGTAAGAGTAGTAACGGTAGTTACCTGCCTTACAATATCTGAGGCATTTAAATTATTTTGAGAAAAATTATAAATAAATCCTTCAAATTACCTGATCCTAGTGCCTGAAAAACTGCTAGAAGATAAAAAAGATGCACCATGTTATTAACTGACAAGAAGATAAAAAAATTAAAGAACAGGACAGTTAAACTCTTTTGTTTTCTTTGTAGATGTGTCAGCAAACAAGGATTCCTCAACCTTACCAGGTACTACTCTGTCCAAGTAAAGTTATGAGTACTCAGTCCAAGTAAAGTTATGACGAATTCTAGCAAACTGAAGTAGTTATTTGTTAATACTGGTTTTAGTACAACCACCTCTTTTCATATTTGCAGTCTGTACAATAGTAACAATTAATTCTCTTACTTTTGTTGAGAAGTAATGACCAGTATATTTGAAGCCTTTCACCTCTCGTCTTCCCTTTTAAATCTTTTAATAGTATCTGAATGTCACTCGATCCTTTTAATTACCTTAAAAACAACTTGACTCCTTTCTTGAATCTCAAATCTAACCCCTCCACAACAAGGAAAGGAAATTGAGTAATTTTTTATTTTCAGTAGACAAAAACCTTGTACCACAATAATTTCAATTTGACACTTTTCGAGGGCTATAAATGTTATACGTTATATGAAATAACTCCAAAGAAACAGTTCTTATGGGAGCAGGGAAAAACAAACTTCAAAAGCTTCAAATTTCATAAAACAGCGCTCAAAATTTAAAAAATCCTGAGGTCGCCTTCTGGTGACCAACTGAAGAAATATAGTCACCAGATGCAAATTTTTAGTCGCCAGTAATTGTATAATGTAAATGACGCAGCTCATAATATGGTGCAATCTATCAGATTTGATTGTTTGAAAATATCACGGACAGAAGTCAGTATAAATTTGGATGTAAACTGGCTTTGTGTATGCAATTTGGCACATTTTTTTATGACGAAAGCAAAGCAAGTTAAGTATGAAATGTTTGTTTAACTTTAATCTTTTACTTTAAATCTAAATCAAAGAAAAATCCGGTTGCTAAAGTGGCGACTAAACCAGAATTTTTAGTTGCCAAGGAGAAAATGTTAGTCGCATTGGCGACCATATTAGTTGCAATTTTGAGCTCAGCTAAGGCTGCATTCATTATGTATACAGCAGGGGGGAGGGGCGGGCAGAGGATATTTTTTAAATGGGCAAAATTTTTTAAAATCTCCCCCATATCATACAGAATTTTTTCACAGCCCCCCTTTCACAGCCCCCCTTTTGACCAAAAGAAAGAATGGGCACCCCGCCCCTCCACTGCCCAGTCTTGACAAGGACAGAAGAGGATATAAAGGTACAAGCACTCTACTTTTTTGAGGCCCAAATTCCATCTCAAAGCACTTCGGCAACTGAGGGGACTGACTATCTTTAGTGGGGATTCTCTTGAACATGTAGATTCAGCTATTCATTATTTAGAGAAGCAAAGTGTTGTTGATGTTCATGTTGATGATGTTAAGTAACATTCGTCAGCACTGACACATTATTCAAGTTATTTATGCTATTTGAGCCATCAAGCACTTTAAGGCATTCCCATGTTAACTTGTTTGCAAAGGAATACTAATTATAAAATACTTTGTATGCCTGTTATGTTAGTTTGTGGAGCTCTATTTCAGTCCATTTATTAGTCTTTGTTTTTTAGTAAGTGGAGGAAAAAAAATTAGCAATCCCCCCTTCATCTGTCAAAAAATCCTCCCCCCTCCCCCTTGCAGTATACATAATGAATGCAGCCTAAAGAATCTTATGCATGATGATTTTGCCTGTGTTTCTCAATTCCTGTGAAATTTGAAATTTGTTTTCTCGGGCTCCCTAAGAATCTTTTCTTTGGAGTTATTTCGTATAACTTATTACATTTATAGCCCTTGAAAAGTGTATAAAAGAATGCAATATGACTTAATATATCCTGGTACATGTACATGGTTTTTGTCCACTGCAACTTAAAATTACCCAATTTCCTAATGGGTTCTGTCTTAATTTCCTGGGGCTATTTTTTTTTTAGCAAAAGTTCTCTTATGCATCAGTGATTAAGAAATAATGTGTGGTTATGTGTGGCCCATAATCATCAGGCTTCTTACATCTTAATATAAAAGGTTCTTATATTCTCCCTTCCCTTACTTTCATTATTAATAAAAAGTTTTGTTGCATAATGCTCGGTCGTTAGTTAAGTAGTTTCTTAAGGCTGCCCGATCTTCAAAGTGGTGAAACCCTGGAAAGTGCATTTTTTTTTTATCTGATCATATTTGCAAGGTGGCTGCTTTTTAATACCCCTGTCTTAGATTTGACGCCATAACAAAGAAATTGTTTAAGACTTGTGAAAAATTCTTAACAGATTCTGTATGCCTCAAAGAGTGCCAGAAAAAGCTGCGATCCCTTTATGAAACCAAAAACAGAGTCAAAATCGTTCCATGGGAACAAACCTCTGCTGTTGATATTAACAAGATCTACACAGACTTGTCTTGGGTCATGGATGACAGGACACCCAGGGGAGTGGCAAAAGAAAAACTTAACCACTACACTGAGATTTTTGTCCGCAGAGAACCTCATCCTGCACCAAAGCGAATTTTGGTTTATGGACAGCCAGGTAAGTGAGGAAGTGAAGTAAGCTAGCATGCAGGGTCTTTATTTAACCGAAGAGTGACCACATAATAGCCGGCAAAGCTAACAAATGAGTGGCTCTCATTACACAAAAACAAGAAAAATGGTAACCAGCAAAATAAATCCATACAGGATGTGGGAGAACACAGTCTGTATTAAGCTTGTGTCATGTGTAGGCTTTTTGAGTGTTTTGCCAAATCCAATTCAAGTGGGTTAATTTATTATTGTTGCCAAAACCAATGGGAATTTTTTTCTTTTGCTTTAGTGGATAAATTAAACTGAAAGAGGAAACAAAGTTTTTCTGTTTTCTTTGAGGCTACCAGTTAAATTTGAAACAATTTATCTGGTTATAGAGCAATCAGATATTATGTTGTGGCTCAATTTTATCTGTAAGTTTCATTTTGTAAAATGTACAATAAAAAACTAACAAATAAAAATAAAAATTGATCCAAGGAAAAATTAAACTACACCCTTTACTATATTGTTCAGTGTTAGTTTGATGTCAGTAATTATTACAGCACTCACAAGCCACAGGTGAGAGTTTGCTGTAACTAACTGCAGACTTTACTGATACAACACTGCCATGGAAATTATTACATATTGTACATCCAAATATTCTTTTTTTTGCGGGTTACTTTAGCCCGAGCTGAATCAAAGGAAGAGTTACATATTTAGCGATTCATTAAAAATTCGTTTCTTTTGTCTTTTTCTTTCATATTTATCTTCATATTTATGAGTAATTTTAAACTACTCATTAAATACCTTTCTTTTAATAACATACGCTGTAGTTCCATTGTATTGTTACTTCGAATTAAATTTTCCTTTGTTACAAACCCACTTATCACATTACTATGCACTCAAAAGCAATGGAGGAGAAACTCTGAATCAATAATTAAATTTAATCACCACATACTCTGGATATAAAAGTGACATCAACAGCGATGAATATAACTATAATCTTGTTATGATAATAAGATTGCAGTTCTTTAGACAAAGCTAAGAATTCCAAAATATATGCTCTCTTTTGAAGGCAAAAAACAATCTTTTTGGATTAACTTATATTAGGTGAAACCAAATTAAAGACCCTCCATGAAAAACAGACTAATATAAGGCCATCCCCATAAAATGTTTCGTTTCCCATCACCCTCCCTCTCGTGAAGGTGGGTCGGTCGGTCGGGTAAAAAAAAAGAAGAAAAAAGAATGAACACATGATTGCATATTAAATCTCACGTTTAGTCTGCAAGATATAATCAGATGGTAAAAGATGTATATTAACAGGACTATCAAATGTCTAAAAAGGCTACAAAAACGAAGTATCGATAGTAGTATAGGGCGCACCGGTTAGGCCTCTTTTTTGGGGGGGAATCTCATTAAGGTGGGGGGAATAAATTAACGTCGCTGACGTCATAACCTTTTGTCTTGATCTCACGAATAAAATGCGCAGGAATCTCATAAAGATAAGGTCATGTGCTATTTTTAGATGGATGATGTCATGGTTGGTATAACCGGTTTGACAGGTTTTAGTTATTTTCGGAAGATGATGTCATATGTATTGCGTGGTACTATGATGTCATAGTTGTTTTGTTTGGTTGGCCGGAATTAGAAAGACGCTCATTGGCTGTCTCGTTTGACGAAGCATTCTGGTTGGTTGCCGTATTTTTTATTGTTTGAACGGCATAACAGCCTGCTCACTGCCAAGCGCATTCTAATTTGGATTTCCTGCATACTAATTAAGTGTCGTCCTGCATACTAATTCGGTATAGGTTTACTAATGAGCGTTTCTCTACTACAATAGGAACAATAAGCTTGCCTAGACTTGCCCGGTAAGTAACTTAATTAAAAGGAAAATAAGAGCAATCACCTAGCAACACGAGAAACAGCTTCCTATATCTTATTTAGCGCTAAAACTCGGATATATATAAACAAGACATACACAAAGGGGAGCTGAAACGCTTTATTTCAAGTTTGTTTTATCTCGAGGAAATGAAAAACTATTGAAGTCTTGTCATTTTCACGCGTCGTTAGTTAGGTAATTATGCGAGTTCACAAGCCCAAAGTTGAATACAAATTAGCTCTACAGGAAAAACCTCGAGGGAGCAACCTTGACGTATTATTATAAAACAAATAACTTAACAAGGATCAATTAAAACACGCGACTCATAATTGCTAGCAATAAAACGAGACAAGAGAGATACCGTTTTAAAAAACTTTATTAAAAACAAAAAGAGTCAAATACACAGCGATTTGGAAGGAATGGAAATTAGACCTCCTCTTCGTTCTCCTCTTTAATTTAGAGGGTGAATAAAAATTGGTTTCCAACGTCTTGGCGTTTTTGTGTGTAATTAATCCACAATCGTGACACCGAAGAAAGCCCTCTTTGATATATTTTCTCTCCTCGGGGATCTGGTGATCGCATATAGGACAAATCTTGTAGTTATCGTGCCAAAAGCATTTAGGACATTTCATGATCAATGTGAAGTACACATTAGAGTTTTCGCAATGTTCACAGGGACTTTTAGAGTGAAAGGCGGTGGACGTTTCAGGGCTACTACTTTCTATTTCCTGACTGTCGTTTTCAGTGTCGTTGTCGCTCTCTTGGGTGTCTTCCGCTTCAACGCCATTCTCAGAAGCCACTTCTTCCTCCTCCTCCTCCTGATTTTCAATATCCGATGAACTCTCCTCATTATTACTGTCATTATCGGAAGTATTTTCTACATTTCGATAGCGTTTTTCCTTTTCTATTAAATCACTTAACAACTTTTTGTTCTTGATTAAACCTTTATCGATTTTTAACTCTGCAAGTCCATCTAGAAACGTATTCAGCGCACGAGGCTTGGTAACCTCATGGTTATGAGGGAGTAACACATACTCAACTAGCTCGGCGATGTTTGTGACGGGAATAGTGCGTTTATTTCGAAGTAATTGTCCGCTGGGAGTCCAAAAGAGAATATCTTTCGACGCGGCCATACTATGCAGCAAATCAGAAGCACGCTTTTCCGACACTGCTCGGGAAAGATGACTCAAAACATCTTTTATTCTTGGTTCTTCTTTTATTCTTGGTTCTTCATCCTCGCTTTCATCACCAGAACTTTCGCTTTCTTCATGTTCACTCTCGTGTTCTTCTTCAACCAAATCTATCTTTCTCTTCATTTTGATGAGTACCCGTGACAGACCGTAGCTTCAAATGAGTAACATATAGTTTCGTTTCCTCTTTTATAGCATCAAAAATCCTAGACTTGTAACAGCAGGTACCAATAGGTCTTGAATAAACCATCACCCTCTTGTACAAGGATTCGCTTCTTTGTTTTGTAAGGGACATTTGTTTCTGCTAGGTTTACTAGAGCATCCTTATATGGCAACACGTTCCGCTTATTTTCTTCGGGGATAAGAATGTATTCCTTAAGTATATTGCATAAGACTTGGACTAATGCATGTAGTTGTTGTGGACTGGCTGTCCGTAAAAGAAACTGTCGCTGACGAGCAGGGCAATCAGCTAACAGCTGAAGAAAACCACGATTTATGTTCACTACCAGGAGCCCATAACCCGGAGCGTCTAACTTCCATACTGCGCCTATGCAACGGCGTTTTCACAAGTAGGTTTATTTTTAGATAAGCTTTTCCCGCGAATTGCTTTCGAAAAGCCAATCAATGCGTCATCAATGATAAACTTTTAATACGTAACTAAGACAACTCCTTCACATTGAAAAAAACATGGCGGACACACGCGAGGAATCTTCAGAGGAGTCTTGTGACAGTACTTCAAACGACAATTTCAGTATTTACACGGAAACTAGCAGTTCAGAAGAAGATTTGCAAAACCTGGCCAGGACGTCTACTTCATCGACGACAACTCAAAATTCACGCAAATTCCCTTTAAAAATCGAAATCGTCTTCGAAATAGCCGACTGTGAAAAGGTCCAAGCGAGCTACTAACAGTCTAAACGATGATCAAATGCAGGAATTGACCTCGTGGAACAGTTATTTTTCGCGGAAAAAGCTTATCTAAAAATAAACTCACTTGTAAAAATGCTGTTGCACGAATTTATGGCAGTTGAACGCTCCAACCAGTTGAACGCTCCAACCAATCAAAACAACTATGACATCATAGTACCACGGAATACATATGACATCATCTTCCGAAAATAACTAAAACCTGTCAAACCGGTTATACCAACCATGACTTCATCCATCTAAAAATAGCACATGACCTTATCTTTATGAGATTCCTGCGCATTTTATTCGTGAGATCAAGACAAAAGGTTATGACGTCAGCGACGTTAATTTATTCCCCCCCCCACCTTAATGAGATTCCCCCCCAAAAAAGAGGCCTAACCGGTGCGCCCTATACTACTATCGATGATAATTTAAGACAACTGGTGTTAATAAGACAAGATCGTGTGCTTATAAATTAAAGTACTCGCTTCTTTACAAGTGATTCTGGAATTTTTTTTTTACTTTTCCAAAAAAATGGGTCGGTCGGGCGATGGGAAACAAAACATTTTATGGGGATGGCCTAAGCGCATTTTAAAGAAAAAGTTAAAAAATTCAGAAAATTCCGTTGAATAATTTGACACTTCTGTCAAAAGTCTTCTTAAAACTGTAGAAAATTTAAATAGTTTAGATTCAAGAAGTCCTCACAATTTAGTTCATGTTGCCTCCTAGGTATCGGCAAGACTGTTTTTACGCAGAAAGTCACTTTCGACTGGTCCCAGCAGAAATTTCCACGAACATTAGGAGCGTTTGATCTTGTTCTTCTGGTAAGATTACGGGACGTTTCTAATCTCCGAGATGTTCCGTCTATATTGGCGGCTTCAAGAGCGCTGGCTAGTGATGGCACAGTTTCTGTCGACAACCTTTATAACTACGTTCGCCGCCATCAAGAAAAAGTCTTGCTTATCTTGGATGGTTACGATGAGTATGTTTACACTGCTGGAAACCAATCGCCTGTCCTTGACATCTGGAATGAAAACCAGTTAAGCAATTGCTGTGTTGTAATAACTTCAAGGGAAATGAAAGCTGAGACGTTGAGAAGTTCTGGTGATGCTGTTTTCAAGATAGACGGCTTCAATGATCGGCGCCAAGAAGAGTACGCTGGTAGATTTTTAAAAGATGGTGAAGATGTTAAAAATTTTTTCAACTACCTGGAGCAGCAAGACCTAAGAAAACTAGCACAAATTCCTCTTCTTCTTCTAATTATGTGTCTACTCTGGAAGGGGAAAGATCGCAACGCACTGCCAAAGAAACGCGCAGATATCTTCACTCAATTCGTGAAGACTTTGTTTCATCACATGCGTGAAAAACAGTCTGTTGAATCGGTGTTTAACATTGAGGATTACTCAGATGAATTATATGCATTAGGGCACTCGGCCTTTGAAGCTCTCATCAATGATTGCCTGTATATCCCGAGAAGTCAATTACCTAACTACGATCTGATCGAGAGGTTTATTGAAGTGGGCCTTTTTCAAGTTTTAAATACTTCAAGTTTGAATCCTGAAAAAGGTGTGTATTTCATTCATAAATCCGTACAAGAATACTTCGCGGGATGTTTTCTGAAAGAGGAGCTGATATTATCTAAAAAGAATAAAATTACAAATTCCCTGTCAAAGCTGGACTCGGTTGAAAAGATCCTCAAAATGAATGAAGTGTTAAAATTTGCTATTGAGCTGTCAGAAGAAGCCGCGCGCGAGATTGTGATTCACCTGATGAAAATGGCGGGGAACGAAGAAGAACTGACGAAGTACACCTTCGACAGCGAAGCACCGTCACACTGGGATTTTTCAGAAGACCAAAGAAATTTTCTAACACTCTCCACAGAGTTGTTTTTCTACTGTTCAGCTGAGACAAAAAGAAACCTCTTTCCTACATTTCTTTCCTCTTTCAGAGGAGTTCTTTTAATTGAAGCAGACCAGCTAAATGATCTTGTGAAAGAAAAGTTAGTTAAAACTACCGTAAACGTAAATTACGTTTTTTTCACTGATAACAAAAAGTATACAGAGCAAGACTATAAAAACTTAACAATGTTATCTGAACAATTAAAGGCTTTCATTGTTAGTCGTTCAGGAGAAAAGAAAGCATCAGAATTTTTGAGCAACTTTACGTGGCGTCGAGTTTGTGAATTTTTCCTAAAGAAAGAAGAAAACAACACCCACCTGTATTTTGCGCTAATTAAAATAGATAGAATTAGAGGCATTCCATTTCTTCTTTCGGATATGATTAAGGCGCTAATAAGTAAACAAGAGACAACAAAGAAGACAAACATGAATGGTGATGAGTCAAGTGAAGAGAGCAGCAGCAGCTGTTGTTCAAAGCGTCATGGTCTCTCCAGGGTTTGGAGGATTGATGCTTTTCGTGTGAACAGGTCAGATGTGGAACAGCTGATTGAGATGATGCCGTTTATCACCGCTCCACGCGAGATATCGATTTGGGGTGAATACGGTGAAGAGTACGATGCTGAGTCTCTACTGAGGAGCATTCAACCAACACAGAAACTGAAGACATTATCACTCCATGGTATCAATGTAACATCATCACCTGCTGTGGAGTTCATCGACAGAGTATTTCAAGATCTTCCAAACTTGGAGTTGCTCAACATGTCAGACAATCCTCTTCCAGGTGCAGGAGTAGACAGCTTGATTAAACATCTCAGCTGCGCTCCTCACCTGAAGGAACTGAACCTTGAAGGAGTGAAAATGACTCCACAGCAGGTGATGGATCTGTCATCAGCCATCAAGCAGCACGGAAACAACACTGTACTGGTGTCATACTACCACGTAAGTTTTCCAATTTTATCGCAATTTGTTTCTTTATTCTTTGTTTACAGTTTATTTTTACTCAGCTCTTGCCTTTCGCCATTTTCTTTCTTTGTCATTTTTATACTCGACAAAACACGAGATTTACTTTTGAACACAAATCACAAACTTTAACAGATTCAAAGTATCATTTCAGATTCATTCCTTTCAATTGATTAAACTAAATCCAAAACAATATTTTAACCGAGAACAAGTAAATTAATCTGAAGGTGTCTGCACTGTGCAAAATAATGGATCAGCGAGCAGATATGAAATTTCTCTTCGAGTCTGGTTCAACTCGATGTGAGTTCACTTATAACAAACACTGTGCAACATAACAGAACACAAGAATTCCACAATATTATAAATTTCGGAATCAATTTTAATTCATTACTTTTGATAAAATGATGAACAACAAGCATAAAGTCAAAATATGTTCAGTTCATCTTCAATTCAGACAAATAATTTGCAAAGTAAGAGAAAGAAAGGTTAACTTACAGTTTCACTTTTATCGCTAAGGTTTCCTAAAATCAGTCAAACTCAAGAAAAGTTTGTTTGAGAGTCCAGAAAACGAAGAAGTCTTTTCAGAGCCTGGTGTCCCTTTCTTTGAGTGTTCTTGCGTGTCCTGTCATAAATGACCTCGATCGCTCAGTAGCGTAGGTTTTTTTAGATAACTTTCCACAAAACAGACAATTCCTCTGGGGTGTCTGTAAAATGCGGACCGGATACCTGCGGATGGCGGATGCGATGGGAAAAAGCGGATAGAAAAATGCGGATAGGAAAAATGCGGATAGAAAACAAAAAAAAAAGAGAAAAAATTGCGGCGTCCAATGACAACAACAAAAAAATGTCGCTAATTTGGACATATAAATTGCGTTTCTAAAGCATGTTCTTGTCTATAATAAAAAATAGTTTGGTACCCATCATCGGGGAGCAAAGCACGTATGTAAAGTTGTTGGGACAACTTTTGTTATTTGAAGGAAGAAAGACGAAACTTCCATAAATAAAAAAGAAACTGGAGAAAATAAGACAAAATAAACCAAAAAATTAAAAAGTGCGTTCCTTGGCCTATTTCGCGCCCGCCTCGTAAATCGTCCTGTTTCCTCACAATACAAATCAACGCAACGCTAACATTCATGTAACGCTGATGGACTCTACCATGGAAGAAAGTTCAGAGAGTGATGTCTGATTTGCCCTTTTGAGATCAAAAGGTGAAGTACTCTTACACTAACGGTTTTCTTTTTCATTTTGGCGATATCTTTGTGTTTAAAGGACTTGTTAACTTTGTTAAAGAACAAAAATTTTGAAGTTAAAAAAAGGTTTAACTTAAAAAGTGAACTACAACTATCAATTTTCAATTTATAGCAAGACATGTTTTGATCGATCTACGATGGGGTTCTACGATCATCTCCACATGCAAGTAATACAGCATGGGATTGTTAATTCAAATCACATACTGTACTACTTGTAACTGATGATCGTAGATCGATCGAAATATGTCTTGTTCTAAATTGAAAGTTGTGGTTCATTTTTTAAGGATTTTTGTTTGCCTGCGACACTGTACATTCCAGACCGTTTGAATAGTTTTAATCGTTTTGTAAGCACAAATTAAGGATAAAGTTACAGCAGGCATTACTGGTGTTTACTGGTTTCTGATTACAGTGTTTGGATTTTGGTATCACACTTAGGCTATATTTCCCTGGGAAAACTCTTGTTAACTATTTACCTAGTTTTTTACCAAAGTTTTTTGTAAGTTTACCTCTTTATCTATTATTATAAGTAATAACACTGCTGTTGTAACTACGCAGTTCAGTCTTTGCGCCGATCTTTGTTTTATTGTTTATATATCACATGGGCAGATACTTTTCCCACCATGTTTTTGCTTGTCTCCATTTTTTTTGTCGCAACACACTTCTTACCCATATGTTCCACACTCGTTAGTTATATATCTTGTTGCACGCTCAAATGTCCAGGAATAGCTTAGACTATAAAAAGTTGTAACTGAAGCTTGAACTGTAAAGAACTTGTTTGTCAGTGTGAACTGTGCTAGTCCCCGCCAAGTTCTACTTTGGCAATTTTTTTTATGCTCCTTTTCCCTAGATTCGAATAACCATAACAACGGGTGAATTCCTTTTTAATTACTGCCTTAATCACAATATGAAGGGGGGAAAAGGAACGAAAAACGACAAAAAAGCGTCGTCGGAGGCAGACTGATGTAATTGAGAGAAGGCCCAATCTTCTCTCACCCCAAAAACACATAACTGTTGACTGGGTACGAGACTGTATTGACAACGCGTTCTGTACATGAATGTGCTGCTGTTCTTTCCTTTTTTTGTTTATTTTTGCCATCTACATTTTCTCCTTTTGTTCTTCTTAATTTTTTTTCTATCTGCATTTTTCTATCCGCACTTTCCTATCTGCATTTTCCCATCCGCCATCCGCAGGTATCCGGTCCGCGTTTTACAGACACCCATTCCTCTGAGACACTTTTGTTCAAATTTAACGCCATACATTTTATCGTAGGTAATTGTAGTCCACTATGGTATGAACTGTCAAATTTTGTCCGCGACAGGTTTTTCCAGCTTGACGACAAACACTATGGCGTTAGCGAATCCTGCGTCGCTTTGTGTCTTCAATTCATAAGTTTTTTTTTCCTGCTAGCCTCCCCAAATCCTTTGACAAATTCTGCAAATTCCAGAGTAAATAAGCCGAATCTTTCTCTCACTGACGTTTTACGTTGTTTTCTAATTCTTTTTAGTCCATCTTGAGCATTTTTGCGTTAAATGTTTTCGTTGAAGAACAAACTCAACTAAAGTGAACAACAAACTACAAAATCAACAAACTGTCATTCAAAGTGGCGTGAGAGAAGGCTAGTGACGTGGACACAGCTGATTGGTTAAATTTAAACACATGAAATGTTCCTGACAATCAAGATATGCCACGTGTAGCATTTTCCCGCCTTTTGTTTGAGCAAAAAGCCAGCGTTCGCGCCTTCCTGCATTTTTGTATTTTTTGGTCGGTGCCTCTGACCCTAAAATACCCTAGGTGACAGAGGGTTTTTTTCCCTGTTGTTTGCGGCGAACATTGAGCGGCGAAGCAGCGATCGTGATGATCACGGCTTTGTCGCTCAATTTTTGCCGCAAACAACAGGAAAAAAAACCCACTTGCACCCAGGGTAACCCTAAACATGGGTGCAAAAAAAATCAGAAATATTAGATTGGTAGAGGAAATTGAAAGTCGACGATTGATTAGCTGTCTGTCCCCTTTTTAAAAGTTTGGGAGTCTACATTGATTATTTGTTTTAGACGTATTTTCTTCGGATAATTGATATGAAAAGAAAAGACCACAATAAACACTTAGAATTTACAGTGAATATAAAGGCAGCCAGGGCATATTTTGTTCCCCATATTAAAAATCGCATGTTATCCAATTAGGTCACCGTTTAATAGAGGTGAAATACAGCAAATTTAGCCCATTGGGAAGTCTAGGAGGGTGACTGCGCGTGCTTGACAGAGGTATCCGCTCAGTATAGCCTGTGTATAGCTGCTCTCTCCCCTCAGAAAAATCACCCCCTTCTCCGATTTTTTCTGAGGGGAGGGGGTGGCTGCACACAGGCTAGGTCAGTAGAGGTCACATGATTTCAGTAAATATGGGAAGCAAATTCTGGCAATTTGATAAGTTTCCACTTTATAGAGGGCGGCCGCTTAACAAAGGGCTGCGTGATAGAGATTTGAATGTATTAGCCTTTTCATGCTGTACATGCGTGGCACCCACGCAGTCTGAACTTACTGAAAGTGAAGTTGTCAAGTTTCTTTTGTTTACCTTCCTTATTCACGTTTCAATGAAATTAAACCATAAGTACAACGTCAAATCTTACATCAATTGTTTTGTTGCAGACAGAAAATGGCGAACCCCTCCCTGAAGATAAGTGGCAATCGGAGGACTACTGGAAAGAGTGGTACCCGGAACTATTCCTGATTCATCATCTGAATTAGAGGACGAACAGGAGCAGGTGAGTCATAGACTCAGGGTCAAAACAGCCATAGTTTTGCCAGTGTTTTTTAAAAAATCCATTTCAGTTTACCTGTGTGATTTGCTTTGAAAAGGTTATACTAAAAACTTCATTGATTGCACGTGCAAATCTGTTCTTCTGTCGATCGGACATATTCAAGGAAAACCCGGCTTTCCTTGTTCATTGGACGTGTGATTTAGCTTTCAAATTAAGCGGCATCGTCGTTTTGCTCGTCAGTGTAGCGGGTGTCAGTTTTCTGCTCTGTGTTAACCAAGAAGAAAAGAAACTTTTGATTCATCATATTTAATCATGTAATTAACGAAGGATAGCAAAGGCGTAAAAACTTGCTTTATTAACCTCAAAACCTCTTCTGCATCTTCTCAACGAAGGATTTCCTTTGTTTTTAAATGTATTCTTTGATCTTAAGAGTATTTTTTTGTAATGAGAGATGTTTTAATATTGTCTTTTGTTTCGTGGCAGGATGATTTATCAGCTGAATCTGACGATGATGATGTGGAGGTCAGTTAGCGACTTTGGGCACAATTTGTTACTTTCATAGATTGTGTTTTGTCTTTTCTGTCTTTTAAGTCATATTTTATAAAAGGTCGGAGTTTTGTTTATTAAGTTTAAAACACAATGCGCAGCTGAGATATTTTGAGACTCGACCATCTTGTCAGTTCTGCTTCATCACCTCTTGTTCTCTTCTATCACCTATACAGATTCTAGAAGAGACTCACCCCAGTGTTCACGGCTCACCATTCTTGGCTCACGATCCCGACACCGTAGAAACATTCCCAGTGCCTCCCGATCCTGCTGGTAAGGTTTCAACTTCCCTATTTTTGATTAGCTTTTTTGAACAGTTCGCAGCACCAATGCGACGTTTTACACAAGTCCATTGCGGTCAAACCTCACCTAACTCTCATCTGATCTCATTCATGATTGAATGAACTCATCAGGAGCGGGAGTGTTGCTTGTGGGATTCTAATTTCTACCTCTTACTTTCTACAGCCGGTGTGGTTTTGGCGGAAGCTCCGACCCCTGCAGAGCATGGATCCAGCCACGGTCAGACATCCTTCAGTGAGTACCTCCCTCCTCATGTTGATCCCCAGCATCACTCCTTCCCTGATATCCACACCCATCATCCTAACACCCCGTCCACCATCTTTACACCTGGAGGGTCCTGGAGATATCCCTACCCCAGTGGATCTGGTCTGTCTACCGTTACACAGGGCGAGTCCCATTTGGATTGTTTGTCTGTTAATGAGGTAATGGATCTGGATTCAGAGAGCTTTTCTTAAACATAATTAAACAGTGGTTAGGATTTGTCTTTACTGAGACTGTTACTTGGTAACAAAGTTGTTGATAGCCGGTTGAACTTAAAGTCCTTCGCTGTTCTGCAAGAGTTTTCCTCGTGACGAAGGCTTTAAGGAGACTTAACAAACAGTATTCATCTTCATTGAGGATGAATTAGTGATGCCTCGCCTATTTTCAGACAGGATGAACATAAGTTTAGAATTCAAGGTTTGTTGAAGTGAAACTGGTCACTTCATTTAAAATAGAAGTTGTAAGCAAACACGAAGCCTGAAACACGAGATCCGCCTAAAAACCACATTGGTCTTATCAGGATTCACCGTTCAAAACTAATAGTTGCTAGCCTCAATGACATGGAAAATAGATTTTTTGGAACCAGTAGTTTCCATTGGAAAGTGAAGTGCTTCGAGTAGTAAAGTTCATGCAGAAAGTTAAATTACATTTCATTTACACTTAGTTGGAATCACTTGCAGTTCATTTCGAATATACGATTCGGATTATTCATGTGTGAAACTAATGGAGTCAAATATGGCGAGGGAACTGTCGGGACTGTGCATGTAACGCAATAGTAGCCTGCGAATACAGCTCTCTCTCCTTACTCTGTGCCGCAAGGGACGTATCCCCAGGAGGGACGTTTTGCGGCAAGGAGCGAGGTTCTTTGTTTGAAACCTGTTCATGATGACCATGATAACGTTCAGAGCATGTGAGTGAAAGACTGAATCTGCCATCATGTTCAATACTGAACTCGTTCATTTGATACGCTTCGCATAATCACTGATTTAAATTCGCCTTAGATCTTCGTTTCTATCGTGTTTAAAACTTTTAACTACTAAGGGTTGATTTCCAGTGTCGCGTAATTTTAACGTACGTACGTGCCTAAAATTTACGTTCGCAAATAAAATAGAGGCAGTGCATGAAAGGTCACTCGTAAGCGTAAAAGTTCAACCTCGCTCAACTTCTCGTTTAACCTCAGCACTTTTTATCTTGCCTGTATTTTATTTACGTGATTAAAATTTACATGCGTTAACGTGCGTAGCCAAAAACGCGTCAGTGAAAATCAACCATTTTCACTATCGCGCAATTTTTCCGTGCAAACGCAGAGGCTCAACTTTCACGTTTACGCGTGACCTTTCATACATTGCCTCTATTTTATTTACGCGCGTAAAAATTTACATGTGTTCACACGCAAAAATAACGCGACAGTGGAAATCCACCTTAAGGGAGAAAAAACATTGCCACCTTTCCATTCTAGTTAAGAGCTTAAAATAACTGCAGCAATCTATCGTTTAAATAAATACAACAAAGCCTGAATGAGCAGTTAAGCCAAAACACTGAATTTAGTATTTACTGTAGAGTCCCAGGAATTGCTTCAGATAATCTGAATATATTCTGAGAAACGCATCTCTTCGCTCGCGAAAACGTTACTTTTTGCACAGAACAGGATTTCTCCGCTTTAAGTTTTTACATCTCACTTTAACGACGGTCGAGTGTTCTGTAGGATACAGTATTTACTTTTCCCTGGCAACGATAAAAAGAGTGTTTTCTTTCCAAATCGAGTGGCTGCGACCAAAAGGGCCTCGATTCGAGGGCCACGATATCGTGGCAAATTCGGTGATATACGTGCTTACATACAAACTTACAAACATATTCTCAAAAGAGGCCTGCTTCGGGCACACACAGTCACTTCCTCAGCCTGAATTAGTGGGATTCGCAGCAATAATCTTCTTGTGGTATGACAAGCCAGAAGCGTATTTTGCGAAGGAGGGTACAGATGCACATAAAAATGAGGATTGTTGAAAATCATACTACTACACTTCACTAAGTTATCCTAGAATCGCGGTACACAATAATGATTGAACCAATCAACTGAAGATCAACATAGATTTGACTTGGTTTGCGATTTGTTATAGGATTTCCAAGGGAACCCCAAATCTGAACATGAATGGCAATCAGAGCCTGACCTTATTCCTGATTCATCATCCGAATCAGAGATGGAACAACAGCAGGTGGGTTATCAACTTTTACTAAACTAAAGAAAATCATTCCATTCAATTTCATTCTGTTGAAGCGTAAAGTATCAGGGTTTTCATTTGAGGCCGGAGACCGGACGTTTCGTCCGGTCGTTTGCCATTCCACGTCCGGTACTTTGAGATCAATATTGGCGATTTTTTTTTTTTACTACTGTATTATATATTTTTCTTACTAAGGCATCTCATGAACATACTGACTAGAGGATAACAGAATAATCAATTACATTCTTCAAAACGGCCATATAACTCTTTTTTCTTTGCTTATTGAGCGGCGGGATATTTTATTGGTTTCCCCTCTTCATTTAAACGGAATTGAAGTGACTATTTCGTTCTCATTCCTGCTCGGCCAAGTCTTGAGGGAAATCCCCAGGTAAAACAAAATTCTGTTGTTGCCATTCTCCCTCCCCCTCCCCCTACCAACTGACCATTTTCATTCAGTAATTTACTTTTTAAAGAGAATTTTAGTGAGCGCCAGCATTGCCTAGGAAACTGTTTCCTTGGTTCCAGAAACGCTGGAAATGGCGTTTCTGAGTATTCTTTTTTAAAAATTTCCTGGGGGACCATGCCCCCAGACCCCCCTAGGTGCTTGCGCCTTCGGCGCTCGCGACGCGCCTTACGGCGCAAAGAAAAAATTCACGTCCGGTGCTTTCAGAAGTATGTCCGCTACTTTACAAAACAGTTGAAAACCCTGAAGTATTGTTTTTCGGTGGCATTTCAGAGGTGTTACGAATACTTGCCATTAGGTGTAACTCGGGGCATGGGAACTAATATCACTTAATAATTAACAATTATACTACCTCCTCGTAGACTTTCTTCAAAACTTTGGCCTATTTCTCGGCACAGTTTAGGATATAAAACAGATGTTTTTTTCCGTGCAGATACTCCTCAAACAATAGATAACACCCATCGAGCAATATGTTTTGCGTATTCTTGGATTTCCTTCGTTCAGTTTTAGTCAGAAATTCAGCTACTTCGTCTTTGATAGCCATGAACTCCATTTTTTTTAGTCCACTATTGCCCCAGCAGACTTCCTGGCAAATATACCATTGATCAACCTCGTTTCCAAGCAAATATGCCACTGATTCGATGGTATAAAAAAATGGGAAGCGCCAGTTGGTTGTGAAGAATTAGCCGGGGGATTGGAGCCAATCAGAAACGGCGAAATAATTTGCCTGAATAATAGATGTTGCCGTCAAACCGGGAAAAATCGTGAACACCAGAAATATTTCTGGAATATAATTGTGTTGCAAAAAAAAAGCCAATCAGGCGTGAGAAAACTAAACGGCGAACAACAACGTTAACAAGTTTGTGTTTTTATGGCCGGTCGCTTGTCTTGATCTTTGCTGTGATTGGTCGTGATACAATAAACATGCCTGAAATATTTCAAGTGTTACGGTTTCGCTGCTTTCACTGTAACGACAAGTCTGGATTTCATGTCCGCGCTTGTACCGACCATCCTCGGAGACCCAAGGGCAGTCAGTTGGGTCGAGAGAAAAGGCGCGACGAAAGTTTTCCCGAGGATGGTACCAACAAGTCAGCTTTCCTAATACCAACATTATGTATATACTGACAAATAACATTTCAAAGCTCTTCTGTTTTTAACCACAACTACAATTTTTATTGTGCTAGGGACAATTTTGGCGCATCGGCTGATTTTAAAAGGGACAAATTGTCACGCAAGCGCAAGACGTATTTAGTAAATCAATAGCGGCTTTATGTAAATCGCTACTAGTAGTACGGCGACCGGAAGTTCCTATTTGCTTCATCATCCATGTCAAAATTCCATCATCTTTTGGTTTCTTTTCTACCACTCGCACAGATTACGGAAAGTATTCTCCCCGGTCTACTCGACGCACCATGGTTGAAACAGGATCCAGACACCACAGGAACATAGCCTGTTCCCCCTTATTCTGCTGGTAAGTTTTCCAACTTCCCTGTTGTTGATTGGCTATCAGCACTAGTACAACGTGTTACACAAGCCCATTGCGGTGAAATATCACTTTAGTTCATGTGATTTCATTCATGATTGAATAAAATCGGAGTAGGAGTTTGTAAAACACTGTTCGTTCAGAGTCTTGAAATCTTGAAAAAGTCTTTTAATTTGCAAAGTAATTTTCCAGACCTGGAAAATAGAGGTAGAGGCACTCAGTCTGGAAAAATCAGGATTGAAATTGTTTACAAGGAGGAGTCAGCGGAGTAAAAAACTTTAGCTCGCTTCTTTTAGCCGATCAAAAGCGGGAAAATAGAAGAGATCCAAAAATACTGATTGCCAACTGAATGGATAAAATGGCTCATATATTCCTGATATACCGCCACATTTATCATGACTTTGACTTACATTCATAAAATGGTGCCAAACGGTTGACATCTGTCAATCAGTAGGATACAAAATGGCTTCCCAATAGCTTGACTATTTATTTTTAACCCTTTAAACCCTAAGATCAAAATTTGAATTCTCATTTGTTGCCCCTATTCATTTCCTACAGAAGTAGTTGGGAGAAGTTGAAATACATCTTGTGTGATCATGTCCATAATTCTCATGACCACTCTGTTTCACAAAGCATTGATATTACAAGGAGAAATTTGATGCTGATCTCTCTTAGGGCTTAAAGGGTTAAAGGTACCTTTTTCGCGCTTTTGACAACAACACAGTCCAACTGCATAAAAATACCATTTTGCATTTTTGATAGGAACGTTTCTAACCGCAAAAGGTACCTTTTTTAGCGATTTTGATGAGATCGCTTGCAACCGAAAAAAAGGTACCGTATTTACTCGAATGATAACCGGGGGCGATTATTATTTTTTTTCGCACAAAATACTGATAGTTCCTCTTCGAGAGGATCAATAATGGAGATCTTGATGAAAACTTTTAACTTTATTTCTGTGGGAAGAGGCTTTTTTTATGCATTTTAATCAAACGCGACTTGAGTTGTAGCGTGAGGCTTGCCCGAAAAATGACATTCAGTAAAAACCTCAGCGCTGATACTTGCCACAAATGATGTTACCAGTCAGTGTGGCATAACATTTACTTTGACCTGGTTCGGGGACTGAGATTCTCCCTCTTTGTGATCTAGTATTCACTGACTAAATAAACAGTTCATCTTTGCGGATTGATCGTTTCGCTTATCATCTCTTGTTCTCTTTTATCGCTGCACAGACTCTGGTGGAGACTCGCCTCAGTGTTCACGGCTCACCATTCCCTCCTCATGATCCCGACACAACAGGACCCGGATTCCCAGTGCCTCCCGATCCTGCTCGTAAGGTTTCAACTTCCTTGATTTTGATTGAGTTTTTTAAAACGATCTGAGCACCAATTCAACGTTTTATACGAGTCCGTTGCAGTCAAACGTCACTTCAGTGAAAGTTAAAAGTGGCCAACGTCCAAATTCGACAAAATGTCCGAATTTTAGTTTTTAAAGTGCTGAAAAAATTAGTACCGTGTGAAAGTACTGCTAAAGAGGTTTCATTTGAATGATCACACAAGAGCGTGATTTCTTTCACTGACTTTTTAAGACTAAGGTGCATTAAAAATTAGCGTACATGATGACCATAAGTCTGAAATCCGTTGTTATTTCTGTACCATCATATTACTTGTGGGATTCTAATTTCTATACTTTTCTCTCTACAGCCCGTTTGGTTTTAGCGATAGCTCCTACTCCTCCAGCGCATAGTTCCAGCCGCAGAACCTGTTGCACCCTTCTGTGAAAACCCCTTTCATCACATGCAGTATCCATACCATTAATCCTCTTCTGATATGCGCACCCATTATTACGGCACCCTGTCCACCATCCTTACGCTTGGAGGATCCTTGAGAAGTGATCTGTATTTTACCAGTGGTTCTGGTCTGTCAGCAGTTACACAGGACGAGCCGAAACTCGAATGTTTGTCCCTTGATGAGGTAATAATGGGGGATTCAGAATGCCTGTCTTGGATATTGTTATTACACAGTATTTAGATTCATCTTACCAGGGATGTCTTGGGCAGCGCCCAGGCACGGTGCCAGAGTACGGTACTTGCTGGGCACTGATGTGAACACACCCTTTTTTCAAGTACCCACGGCAGAATTTGGGCACCGGGTCCGTACGTGTACAGTGTTTTTGTTTAGTTCCGGGGCAATCCACTGCTTTGTACTCCCTGCTATGCTCAAGTTTCAAAGTGGCGTCTGACAAGGCGAAAGCCGGCGACTAACTACGTACACGGTTACGTATCGGCGGGTACTCAAGGTGTGAACACAGGGCCATTTTGTGCTAGTACCCAGGCACTAGTGCTCAAGCATCAAGTGTGGATAGGCCCTTAGGAAATCAGTCATTTCCTTGAAAGGAAAGTTTATAAGGCACAGGTATGTTTGGCTGCGAGAGCTCAACATCAAATGCTTTTTCTCTGTTGTTCCTTACAACAACAACAACAACAACAACAACTTTTATACAGAGTCCGAGGTGGAATTGACCGTTGGTGAGGTATTGAAAGGAGTAATGAAGCCAGATTCTCAAAGCCTTTCTTGGACATTCGTTTTTAAAACAGTGTTTAGGATCCGTCTTATTTAAGGGATACCCTATTCTTAAAAGCAAGATAATATTTGCACTTTATAATGGGAAACTGACAGTCGAGGACAAAACGTAAATGCCGAAGATGTCTTATTAAGGATTTCTTTGTAAACAAGTCATTTTCTCAGGAGAAATTGAGGAAATTTTTCGTTCTCTTTTCTAACATGCACAGATTCTGGCAGACTTCCAGTCGTACACTCGCCCCAGTACTCAGGACACGGCGTTACACGACCTCAGTGGAGCCATTGGACCAGTTCCAGTTCCTTTCGATCCTGCTGGTAAGGTTTTTACTTACCTTTTCTCATCCGTAGTACAACTAAAACAAAATAATTTTATTGGCTTGTAACGCAGTGACTGAATTAATCAGCGATGTGAGAATACAAAAAAATTCCGCGTAGTGCAGATAATCAGGTCCCACTTTTTCAATAGTTATAAACGCTTTCCAACCAAGGCTCCCACTGTCCAGTAGCTTAGTGTCAGGGAAACTAATGGCGTTATCCATTGGCTAGTTATTTGATCTGATTTATTCCATGGATAGCACTGTCCAACTGTCAAAATACTGGGCGCTGAAGGTCTGTTGAAGATCGAGAAAAGACTCTTCGTAAGACAACTGTCTCATAGTCTGCCTTCTATAATATCCCAAGTGGGCATTTTTTCATGTCGAATTCAGTGGGTCTTGCTTTGATTTCCAGTTCAGGCTTCCCCGTCACCATCTTTTTCTGTATATTTTTTCTCAATTCTACAAACTTTAATGTGGCAAAAACAAATAAATCATATCAAACTGAATAAAGTGAAGAGATCAGGAGAAATGTTCTTAAATACCATTCGCCGGTTATGAAAAATTGTAGAAGGCGTTTAACGAAACCGCCTTCTTAGTCTTTTTTTCTTCTTTTAATTGCAATGTGCCCTCCTCCCACCTGATATCTAAACATTGTTTTGTGTCAGTAGGGTAAGAAAACTACGTATGTATTTAAAATAAGCCAGTTAAAAAACATTGGGGGGTTCACCGCCTCTTAAATCGCGCAGTAAGTTAAGCTGTTTTAATAACAATCGCTTTTTACCATCATATTACTTGTGGGAATCTCAATTCTCTCCTTTTTTCACTACAGCTGATCCGATGTTGACAGGAGCGTCTATTACTACAGCACATGGATCGGTCCATGGTCAGGCACCTGTTGAACCTTTCACTGCAAACCCCGTTCATATTCAGTATCCACAGCATTACTCCTCCCCTGTTATCCAATCCCATCATCACAGTACCCCTTCCTCCATCTTTACACCTGGAAGATCCTTGGGTAGCGATTCGTATCTCGTCGGTGATCCTGGCCTGTCTGCATTTACACAGCCCGAGCCCAATTTGGGAATTTTGCCCGTTGATGAGGTAAAAGGGCCGGATTCATAAAGTTATTATTAAACATTGGTTAAGATTCATATTCAATAAAAGAGACTTCATGGATTAAATGTGCTTTTAACAACAAGCATGTTTATAATAGAAGAGTTATTCAGCGTCCATGGGCAGCGAAAGTGTGAGAACTCGATGTGGTATCCTAATACA